>VKKT01002290.1:142950-154056 GCA_008038995.1 Haliotis laevigata | reverse complement strand
CGTGATATTGCTGGAATATTGCTAAAAGCGGCGTAAAACTAAACTCAGTCAGTCAGTATGTCAGCTCCTGTGGCCTACGTATGAACAACTACAAAGTAATGTTCCTGATGGCATCAGTAAAAGTTTCTAAAACTAAAGAGACTAAACACCCATAATTGCAATGCATAATTTTCTGATGATCGTATGTTCGAATCTCACAAAGCACTTGTAATCAGGGTTTGTCTACACCAAGGTAGTGCTCCTGGTGAGCAATGGCCTTCCTCAGATTTCCTCTCACATTAACCTCGCTGACAAGCCATCATATAACTGAAATGTTGTCGTGTAAAAGCTTCGTTCGCTCTACTTACTCATTGTATAGGTAAGAATGTACATGGAATTAATGCATCTGCTGTTCACAAAGCGTTTCCTTCACGCAGAACGACGGGCTTTAGTTTAAAAAAATGGCTTTAGTGGTGTTTTCTCGATAACTAGGTTTTTTTCTTTGTTCGTTTTCATTTGCACTCGTGAATATCCAGGTTGGAATCGGTATTCCCTGCTGGTCTTAAGAGGCGGTTAATGGGGCTGGTTGTTCAAGCTGGGTGACTTTCTTTCATGGATGTCATGATAACCCAAGTGGATGATGGATGTTTATGTCAGTCACTGCATGATCGGGTCCACGAGATGATTAACAGACTAGGTTGGATTCCCCGTGTGGGTACAATGTGTGAAACCCATTTCTTATATTGCTATTACATTGCTAAACGCGGCGTAAAACAACACTTACTCATTCACTTACGTATTCTAGTATTATTTTTCAACTGTTTAACTGTATGCATGACGTCATTGCTACACGTAAACCCTGTAGTATCTATGTTTCAGTCCCAGCTGGGGCCGTGTAGAAACATCCAGGTTTGCCCTGTCCTATAACGGAACTAATGTGATAGTAAATCATATTTTTCTTCATGTTGTACATATAACGAAGACATAATAACCGTATTCCAATACCGCTTTCTAGAAAACACTTTCAAACGAGGACTAGTGCCTCTATACTACTATTCAATGAAGCAGCCGTGATTCAGATCGTTCAGACAAATGCCTAGCCTTAAGAATCATCGTCCTTTTTTTCTTCACAGATGCCTGATGTTCCTTGACTCACATCCTTGAACCCAACCGGGATAACTCACAGAAGTAACAAATAAATAGACAGTAGTGAAAGGGTGTAGTTGTATCTTTTCATATTTAATCAAATTCAAAAATAAGTTATTTGTAACCATCGAAAATGTAACTGAAAGCCGAGGGAAATTAACAATAACATAATCAATAAAAATACACATGGACTTATCACAACCATTCAGTATGTAATGAACTTGACATAGACATGGGCACACACATAGAGCTCATCAGATCTCGGAATGTACAAACTGAACAGAATAAGGAAACGGCCATGAGGAAGTAATCATCACTTGATACCAAACGGCTGGAAGACCTTAAATATATCAAAATGGAAAACAAATCTTGAGTGAAAAGTATCTCTGGGAAAAAAAGGATATTCCAACTATCTTTACAGACTATCACTTGCTTTGAAAAATACTGCTCAATGGTTACTTTTATTTTTGTAGAAGGAGACAGGGATTATCCTTTTAGTGAGTGAACAACAACGTGAATACTCTCTATCAGTGAGAGTTTTTAAGAAAATCATGTCGACAAAGGTCATCAGGTATTTATGTTAAGCAACCGGGTGGAACAGAAAGCAACAATAGCTACAGTTCAGGGAATGCTATGGACATATTACTGTATGAGAGTGCGCCATTGTGCAACACAACCTAATGCAGGTCTGTGATTGGTCAAGCGTTCAAGTGTCTGGTCAGTGGTATTACAGCAGTATATGCACGTATATGCACACATTCACGTTAATAGCTAAAATGCAAAGTTCAACATCAATGCGATCACTTTCATAAAATTAAACCCATGCTGTTGACCACTGAATTGTTTTGGCCACACTCGATTATTTACAGACCGCCGACATATGGCTGGAATATTGCGGCGTAAAACTAAACTCACTCACTCATACAATTAAAGCAATCATGACATGTATGACAACCTCTAATCACTGAATAACATTTGGGATCAAACATAAATTATCACTTTGGCTCACAAAAATATATACTTAGAATTAAAATTATTGTCACGTTTGTGCATAATGTTGTAAATATAAGCATTGATTCTCAGTTAAATACGTATACAAAAGTACATGAAATCTTCACGAACACCTGTCATGGTATAAGAAGGCCCATCAGCGGATGATTCGGTTTGTACACAAAAGTCAGGACTGGCTTACCAACATAGGTACAACATGTAAACTGGGTTTTCGACTCAGAGGTACCGTTGTTGTTGTCATCTACAATGCAGCAAATCCTGTGTAGAGATGCTTTAATCTTATAGCCTGAAACTTATGCCGTATGTTCGAATCCTAGGATCACCCAGGCCATCAGTGGCAGTTGGTTCCACCAAATTGGTCATGCCTGCGATTTGGATCACCTGTTGTGACCAAAATGTAAAATATCATAAACTTACTGAATACTGTAAGTTGGTCCTCATGACTACACACTCAAAGGGTCACAATGGTTGGCAACATGCCCCAGGGCTCCCTTTCACAAAGCACTAAGGTGATCGTAGTCGCTAAGGTAACCTTAGTGCAATGTTAAAGAATGGGAGTTGAGGTTAACCTTTGTAAAGGATGCTTCGTGAAAGGAGCCCCTGGTTGTAAACGTCCAAGTACAACATAACTTTTGGCTTTTAATACACATTACTCTGCCACGATATAGTTGACATTCTGTTCAACCCCACTCACTCATATTCTTGCTGGAATAACCATCGAACATTGTCAGTTTATATGAAAGTAGGCATGATCTTATATACTGTCTCCCTCATGATGGTGTTCACAAATTCATAGTTCCAAGAATCACTTGTTGTCCTTTGATACAGAAGACAAACGTCCTTTACTGAGGATAGGTGTTGTCGAGATTCTGAATTTCATTCAGCAGCTCAACGGGGTATTTCTTACCTGAATAACTATCAGTGGGTTGAATATTTTTCAGAACTGATGGTGTTCTCTCATTTTCTCTTTTGTTAATGTCGTTTGTGTCTGTCACGGTTATGTCTATGCTATCCTTCTTCGCTTCAAGACGTGATTGGTATACTGGCGGAGGAGTGCTGTTGATATCGTCGATGTTTTTGTCAGGTGACTGAATCTCCAATCTTGCTACAGTGACGTCACCATTGATGGTAAGGCCAGGAGAAACTGTGGGAAGGTGTGCACATTTGTCCATCAAAGGGACGAGATCGGAACGGTTCTCTCCTTTAATCCCCCCTGTGAATATAAGGACATGTAAAGCTCAAGTGTATGGAAGGGAAAATTAGGTTCAGCGTCCAGATTAACGCACCTATATTGCGATGTGCATTCACGCCTTTGTGTCTTCGAGTACTTGTGATGAGGCCTATCCAAACCAACAGCTACACGAGGATACAACATTTAGACACAAAATTCTGATTCCGAACAGACCAGAACTTGTTTTGTCTCCTTAATGGCAATTCCACTGATATTTTCCGAAAGCATTCAGCGTTTTGAAAAATATGCATTTAGTTTGTAATAATGTTCAAAGTAATGCAAATTCATTGAACACATTTTATCTCGATCAGCGATTACACATATTTTTTGCAAAGATGTTTCAGTAAAATTATCAGACAAGAAATCACTCTTTATTTTCTGAGCAATAATAGATTGGTATTTAAATTATTATTTCCGTGATATTTTGTATTAAATTCTTCACACAATTTAATCTAATTTCATCTTTGTGGAACCTTTCGAAATGGTCTCACAAGGTTTCAATTCAGCGAGTTCTTCTTCCTACCTGACTGCTTTATGCCGATAGAGTTTGAATGGTGTTTTTTCCGACAACAGAGACAACAAATGGTCCCTGCCAGAATGATGACAATGAACACTCCACTCACTAGACATGCGATGAAGTTGATCTTGCTCTGGTTCAGTTGTTTCACCAGCTCTGTAACAAACAGATATCAGAGATGTTTAATGAAATCGTACAAATATGTGCTTTAATGTGTTATGCTATATTTGCAATGTTGAATTAAGAGTTGAATAAACTGAATTTGAATCCCAAGTGTTCAAATTAGCTTTTTCAACCTGAGTGGTTATTCTGATTTGAACCTCTCATCAACAATGTTTTCATAATGTGATTCGTTTATACGTTTTTAAAGATAACACCTGATGCCACCTGTGTCATTGAATAATCGAGACTGGATATTCACGTTTTATCTTTTTGAAACACAATGATGAACCACAATGACTGTTGTGACTAGTTGTATTACTCGAACACACGAACAATGATTGTATTACCTACAGTTACAACATTTAGCACCCAGCTTTCTCACCTTTATGTTCTGTTTTCAGGTTTTCAACTTTGGTTATTTCAGTGTTCAGATTCTCGTTTACTGTTGTGAGTCGGGTGACGTTACTCTCCAGCTGTTTGACTGTCTGTTTCAGATCAGCGTTCTTCTGTTGTTCCTGTTGGAGGTCTGCCTGCCTGTCTGCCAACTCCGCGCTTTTATTTGCTTCAAGTTCCACTACGTTCTGTAATTGAACCCCTGAAAAGAGATCACATTGTTGTATAACAATGACGATATTATCGTCATATTTTAAAGATGGTGAATACCCAAGGGATTGATGCACATGACCATGGACATTGTATCTGTGTGGTTACGAATTATATTAATCCTAATTTGATATCCATATATTGGAGAACGAAGGTGACACACGTCGTTGACGTTTATCCCCGAAATTAGTGAAACTTGAAGTCACATGTACAGCGCTGGCAAATCAAGTTATGTCCAAGTGACAGACCTCTTGACCACTGCCTTTTTAAGTTATAAACCCGTGAAGATCCGGGTTAGAATTGGTTTTCAGTAGCCCATGCTTGTCGTAAAAGGCGACTAACGGGATCTTGTGGTCAGGCTAACTGACTTGGTTGACATGTGTCATCGTATTCAAATTGCGCAGATCCATGCTCATGCTGTTGATCACTGGATTGTCTGGTCCAGACTCGATTATTTACAGACCTCCACCGTATAGCTGGAACATTGCTGAGTGCGGCGTTAAACAACAAGCGAAACCATCTTAACTTATAAGAACTACATATTTCCTTTCAAGACTACAACTGATTTGTCGATTAAATCACATTCTAATATCAGTCAAACAAAGGATCGTTTCTTGTAATTCATAGGGACAATTGCTTACATTCTACGAATGGAATTTATCCGTTATGAGTTACTGTATGTGTTTACTTACGATAGCAATAGCTGTCACAGTCTCGCGAGAGTTCAGTTGTATTGCACAGGTGAGTTAAGTCTGCGCAGTGGTAACATCGTTGTCTCTCCTCCACACAGTACTGTTCTCCTCGTTTACAGAGGTCGAGGTGACACCGGAAGTAGTCAGGGTTGAAGGCTGCGCCGAAAGCTGCGCTCACGCACAGCAGTACTGTAAATACGTGCACCTGTACCATCGTCTCTGAAACAAGGAAAAGATATAGAGAACTTAGATTCTTCAAACATATTTACTGACAAAATTGGAGAAATAGTATTCTTGACGTATGATAAAAGTCAATACTAGAAACGTAAAAGTATTGTCGAAATAGAACTCTGAATCTGATCGTCTTTCAACATGGGACAATGAGGCAAATTTAACCCGTTTGATATAGCTATTTCACATGTTACTATGCTTGGTCAAAGTGACTGTCTGGTCTCCGTCCCATTCTTACAACGTGACCAAAGAACAGCACTCTGCACGGCTAATGGCGGTGCCTTCTACGAAAGCACCGTGCCCCTGTTTACAACAGGTTACGAGGACGAACCCTAACTCATGGTCCGGATTCGTTTATTCCATTATGGCAAGATGGCTGAAATGATGCTGAAAACCAACATTCACTCAATGCACAATCTTAATCTGTATCGATATCAGTTACAAAACAAGTATCTAACATACACTTATATGGTTAGCAGCAATCTATATACCATGTATCTTTCTTATATGTGTATGCCTGTAAGTGTGAGTGAGTGTGTGTGAGCGTTAAATATAAGTGTATGTTAATGTATATCTATGTATGTGTATGTATAAGATACATACATGTGCCTATGCATATATTATATTGTGTAATCACACAAGTGTAGTAACCGTGGAACTGAATGGTAAACAAACATCTTAAATGGAAACAGATGATGTAATCAACAACCAGGTGTACTGTATGCCAAAAGGATGCAGTTTGCTAGTGACTCGATCGAGGCATAAAACAACATGCGCACATTACAGATTCAACCCGTGTCCCAATCACATTTTCAAAATATCCAACCAAAAGCAAACAAAAACTTATTAATAATCAGAACAATCTATCACAGTCTACATCACTGTACCAGAATGCTCTATAAATCAATTATTATTATTATTATTACAACACCATATACATACCTATACAGCATATCTCAGTGTTGACACTCGCATCCTGTGTTGTTTTACATCAACTGTTTTATTGTGCTGTTTGTCCCTGTCTGACGTGTTACTTATTAAGGGTCGTGTTTTGTATATGTGTAGATATTAATAGATCGGTAATTTTGCGTTTTGATACAATAGACATTTGACGTGGCAGTACTTATACACAAAATGTCCTTTTGTTGTGGAGCTCTAAGTTTAGCTTCGAGTCATATATTTCCCATTTTTTTCACCAATTCCTAGCTGTCCTTAAAATAAACACTTACAGGAAAACCCTTAACTTGTGATGAACGTGCAAAAATAACACAGTTTTTTCTGAAAGGAAACATATTACAAATCTATATTTTATCGGCGCTTCTCACATTTTCAGTTTTCTTATACGATGTGTAATAATATACTTTTCAGGATACAGTGAGTAGTGAGTGAGTTTAGTTTTACGCCGCTTTAGCAATATTCCAGCAATATCACGGCGGGGGACACCTGAAATGGGCTTCACACATTGTACCCATGTAGGGAATCGTACCCGGGTCTTCGGCGTGACGAGCGAACCCTTTAATCATTAGGCTACCCCACCGCCCCTTTTCAGGAAATACAGCTGTTAGCAGTGTAATGGTTGAATTATCGTTAGTAACATTTAAAGGTACCTAATCGGTGGATACACCATGGATGCTTTGTTTGCTGTAAACTCTTGTTTGATTACGATGCGCTCCCACCTGGCTGAGGATTTGGAACATTTTCTTGACATTTCATTAGGTTACAATATAGTTTTAGTATGTTGGAAGAAATAAACATTAAATAAGAAAGTATAGAAAGGAGATCACCAAATCAACAATATAATAAATATATTGCGTTGATGATGATTTGATGACCCCCTCTCTTTGGCACGGAAAAGCTTGTTGAGGATTATTTTAACTGTCAAACTGCTTCAGGGAGGATATATATAAAATATATTATACATATTCGTCGCATATTTTAGTCACATACATCTCTCTCTCTCTCTCTCTCTCTCTCTCTCTCTATATATATATATATATATATATATATATATATATATATATATATATATATATATATATATATGTGTGTGTGTGTGTGTGTGTGTGTGTGTGTGTATACATGTACGTAGATATACATATATACACTCTCATAAAAAGAAACGCATATGTCATTTTAGAAGAATTCATTGCGTTAGTTTAAGGGTCATTATTTACCATTTGCAGCAATTACTGATCGGCACCGTCTTGGCACGGACTGCATAAGCTGATGAAGTCGCTCTTGCGGAGTTCTTCCCCACTCTTCCTGCAATGCGATGGCCAGTAAATTGTGGAAGAGTCTTGTGCGTGTTTTGACGTTGATGTACACGTCGGTTGAGTTCATCCAATAGGTGTTCTATCGGGTTTAGGTCTGGTGATCAGGAAGGCCGTGGTAAGACACTGACGCTGGAATTGGCAAGGTAGCGGACCATTGTACGTGAAGTAGCCTCTGACGTTCCCTGTAACGACCCATAATCAGAAGCATGTGACGTGCAAGGACTGATGTACCGATTTGTTGTCAAATTCCCCTGAACTACTACTAAATCAGATCTTTGTGTGCTGGATATCCCACCCCACATCATGACACTGTCACCACCGAATTTGTCGACCTGTAGAATGCAATTAGGGACAAAACCTTCATTTCTCCGAAATGTCTTCCGCTGTCTTCCGCCTCGCCGGTGAAGACGGGTGATCGTGGGCGGAATTGGTCTTTAGGAAACGTTCACGAAACGAGATATGATGCTCTGATGAACGTTGAAACGTCGGGCAACTACAGACTGCGACTCACTCCAAGACGGCCTATGGCGATGTTTCGATTGGTGTTCCTCTTTTCAAGGCGTTTAGAAAAGAATTATTTGTTTTGTTTTTGCGGCAGGCACATGAGTCCAGTATCCTCAAAACCACCTATGAGTTTCCTTTTTTGAAGTGTGTATATATAGAGATATGTTTGTGAATATATATATATATATAGAGAGAGAGAGAGACAGACACATGTATATATATATATATATATAAGGTCGCAGTTTATAGTACTGTCGCCCAACGGTCGGATTTGCCCTTATATATATATACATATATATATACATATATACGCTTTGGCGGATCTAACACAAACGGATCTAGGAAATTCATTGCCCTCTTAAAATTGACGGTCCCTGCTCAAAATGACTGAAAAACACATTGCTCTCTATAAAGCAATTGCTATAACATTTTCTTATACTATTCAAACAAACCTCTTTAAGCCACTACACGTGAAGGTCCGGGTTAGAATGTACCTTCAGTAACCCATGCTTGTCGTAAGAGGCGACTAACGGGATCGTGTGCTCAGGCTCGCTGACTTGGTTGACACATGTCACCGGTTCTCAATTGCGCAGATCGATGCTCATGCTGTTGATCACTGGATGATGTACAGACCGCCGCCATATAGCTGGAATATTGCTGGGTGTGGCGTAAAAATAAACTCACCCACCCACTCTTTAAGCCACAATGAAGTGACAGTTTGACAGCGTGCAGTAAATTACTACACGAATAGCATGTATGTCATGTTTATTTCTGTTACAAATAGACAACGATCTCCACATGAAACACATAATGTATATATATTCACATATGCATGAGTAGAGCGGTCTCTCCAGTTATCACGCCACCCGAGTATAATGCCCAAACTTCCCTATACAAATTTTGGCGTTTTTACCAGGGTAGGCTGTATTGTTAAAGTGAACACCGTTGTTTGACGTGATGGATTATGCAATACATTTAGCTCCCATTCATAATACATAATATATGATTATATAATACAGTCACCTGAAGAAGATTCATTTTACGTACAGCACGCTGTACAGGACGCTATATACTGTAGTGTTACAGTTACTTATTTCCAGTGATCCATTCATTTAATATTCACACATTTTCCCCTTTTGTGGCTGAAGGCATCCCTTTTGGCAGATAATCGAAAAGAATATTCTCTAATGTTGACCCTTTCTGTTATATAGTTTATCGTTTATTGTTGTTACATGCTACCAGATATGTTTTTAACCATGATAGTGACTGAGACGTGCAGTGTGATAGGTGATTTGGTTTGGTCGGTAGAAATATAATATACTGACAATATACTGCAATGAGCAGGATTTTCTATTACCTCAAAGCTTGTTTTGGACCCGTAAGTTTTTAGTCGTAATAAATATAATAAATATCTAATGACATGTAATGACGACTCTTTGGACTAAAATCTGTTTTTATCATAATTAACCCTTGGGTCATTTTCATAATGAAGGCGATATTTACCTTAGGCGGTATGAAAATCTCTTGTCATTTTGTTGTTTTGGGCTTAATTTTTTGAAATTTTGAAAGAGCATAGGGCGAATGTGTTGAACAAATGGTCATGGAATCTGCCACTTATAGAATGCGACAGTCGATGTGCTTCCGGTGATCGTGGCCGGCAATGCCCGTTTGTTTTGTGTGATAACCCTAATAGTTCGCCACCATTCAGTAGAGTACAAAAAGTCAAAGATGTTTATTGTATTTCAGGCCTCCGGCCCATATGCATTAGAGTTGCATGCATTATACAATCACAAACCGTTTGAATACAGAGATGATTTTGACAGAATATCACGCTTAGACATTGCATTGTAGATGTATTGTGATAGTTTTAAGTTAATACAGTTGTCATAAGTAGACATGATTTGTTTAAATGCTGCAGTAGGTGACTTGGAGAGGTAACATTCAAGAATATATTATTTACGTAAATCTATGTAAGATGGACAGACAAATAGATAATGTACACAATGGGCAAATTATTCTATATCTGTCGATGGATACACGTCTTCCTTCATTAATCATTAAGTTTGATAGTCCTAATCTAAATCGTATTAATGATTTTTTCTCAACTTTTTGGATGTTAAGTGTGATAGGTACTTTTCGGGTTGGAGTAGGGTTTTGAACATTCTATATGCATCATATCGTGAGCTATTATCTAAAACCGAATGCCAATCTTGATTAAATATATTAATAGCTGTTTCTCGGAATTGATACAAAAAAAGATTCACATTGCCAGATGACTGCTTTAGCCACACAAAACCATAACCATGAGAAAATAGGAGATTTCTTACATGAGATGCCCATGTTACTTTACCCAACTCATCCAGATGAACAAGCATATTGTAAGCGTTTTTAGGTAGTCTATATTCATGCATACATATAATTTTCAGCCAGTATTTTATGCATCTGATATAGAAATTTTATATACAAAGGATATCTCCCACATTCGCCATATACCATACATATTATGTATTATTGTTTGGAACGACGCCTGTTGCGAAATATTTTTAGATAATTTGAAAAGTAAGACTTCATTTTATAACGACCGTCTCTTATCGAAACTAGAGTTCGATCTAAACGGAGCTTTAGATGAATTTGTCCCTGTCATATTAGATTCAGCAGATTGTATGAAGAAAAAGACTAAGCCGTTTAAGCAAAGCTATAAAACACCCTTAAGTGACGAGTGTAAATCTGCGCGACGAGACGCGCGCAAAGCACTTA
>VKKT01002289.1:8034-18713 GCA_008038995.1 Haliotis laevigata | reverse complement strand
TCACAACCAGAACTTACAGACAGCCAACACAACATGGACATACAGACAGCCAACACAACATGGACATACAGACCCCCAACACAACATGGACATACAGACAGCCAACACAACCTGAACATACAGACCGCCAACACAACCTGAACATACAGACCGCCAACACAACATGAACATACAGACCGCCAACACAACATGAACATACAGACAGCCAACACAACMTGAACATACAGACAGCCACCACAACAATGAAGTCAGTGTACCCTCATGGAGTGGATTGCTACTCACCCTGTTGATCACCAGATTGTCCTATGTCAGTATTAAACAAACAAACCTTCAGTTCGTGCATTATCATCAGTTACTGTGAAGAGTTGTGTCCCTTTGCAATATTTAGACATAAACTTTGTCTCGACTTTTCTCTTAAATTTTCCCAAAAAGCACATTTAGACTTTTATCCATGAAATTATGGCTTGTAGGTCTTTAATTATGATACCATTGTGTGTTGATGAAATAATTAGGTTTAGTGTCAGTTTCAGGACCATCAGGGTAAAACCAACTATTTCTGAGTCTGTCAAGTGTGAAGTTCCTAAATGGAGCCTAGCATGTCACACAGGGAGATGAAACCAAAATGATAAATGATTTCTTAATTGATCCAATATTAACCCACTGGCTGACATAGGCATGTCTACTTTGTTGATTCCAGGAGAGGGGAGTGGATATATCTCGTCTTGCCATGGACTTCACCTTGTCTCAGCCACAATACCACTCCACTCTGGTCAGCACTGCAAGGTATGGAGCTTTATGTTACCTTCATGTAAAATACTTTGATAATAATTGGTCAGTGATGCTTTAACAAGTTTCCGTGTCACTCTTCTAGGAGGGTGACCCGTGTCACTCTTCTAGGAGGGTGACAACTGGAAAAAATATTACCCAATGCCACGGTAACTGCCAAACACTCCACGAGAAGCTGTATCGCTAACAATTGTATGACGTCATAACGTGACACATGCAGTGCACAGAGTTTGGAAACTGTTGATTAGCTGTTTTTGAGTTCACTATGTACACATTTATTTTACCGACTGTTACTGCTTTATTTAAACTATTTTATATGTTGCATTGTTTGTGCACTCAGCTTAAACATGATTAACCTACTGGCTTGGGTAACACTGCTGCATAACAAAGGCGGACATCAGACCATATTACCCTCTTGAGAAGCATGTTAGCTATATTGACACGCACACACTGTTAGTCCATGGTCAACATGATAGAGGGGACAATCAGAAAGTATGTGCTGGTCATTTTCTATAACATTACAATGTTTACACACAGATAATTGATCTTTTCCACCAAAAGTTGTCTCCAATTCACTGTGTCCTCTTCAAACCTGAGTGAATATACGTCAATGTTCATGTGATGTAAAACTAATCAAATATCTTTCACTGCATGAGAGGATTTATTGTATTTATGAAATGACAAAGAATCACATCCAGTTTTTCATTTTGGAGAAGTAGAAAATGTAATTACATTTTTCGGGGGATCTTTATGGCAGCAAGAATACTTATTGTTTGTTTTTGTGTGGATTGTTTATCTATTATATGAAGGCGTTTCCATTTCCATTTCTCACCATTCAGGTTGCTGGGGATCTATTCTGGTCTGTAATCCTCATGGTGTAACAGTTGTATGAGGAGTGTATTTTATGTGTGTGATTGCTGGTTTCAGTTTGCAAAACCTACAGAAGAACATTGACTCCGTGTACACGCCACTCAGCGACCTGGAGAAGAAGACACAGGCAGAAGTAATGGAGAAGTAAGTCAGCAAGCAGGGGTGTATCTGGCAATGATTGGTTGGTTGGTTGGTTTGTTTAACGCCTCACTCACACAATATTCCAGCTATATGGCAGCGGTTTATAAGTAATCGACTCTGGACCAGGCAATCCAGTGATCAGCATCATGAGCATCGACGTGCGCAATTCGAAACTGATGACATGTGTCAACCAAGTCAGCGAGTCTGACCACCCGATCACATAAGTCGCCTGTTACAACAAGCATGGGTTACTGAAGACCAATTCTAACTCATCTCTGCACGGGTATCTGGTAATGACTACAGGTGAATATGATATGTATCACAGAGAGGGCTGGTTATTGATATAGATCATAAACATCGATCATCGTTAAATGTGTAAAGATATGAGTAACTATCTTTTGGTAACACCGGTTACGGACCTAATTACATGGGAACATATTTTAAGGAGCACCACTGTCGGGTATACAAGATGGCTTCCGGAATAAATGGCTGTTGAGCGGAGCATCCTCTTCTTATTATTTCACATGGTGTCAGAAGAACCCTGAACGCGGAGAAGGGGGAGAAATGACAGATTAGCATCACYGGTGTAAGTGAAGGGACAGTTCTACTGATGTAAGTGGAAGTTCTGTGTAATTTCTGGACTCTAGATCTCGATATCGGCATGAGTGAAAACTGAGGTACTGGTAACCAAGTGGCTTTGTCGTGGTACGACGAGGGTCTGACGATGGATTGGACTGATGATGAGGTTCTGTACAGAAGATTCAAAGTTTTGAAACAATGTGCGAATTTTATATTCACGGGACCTCTCGTCAAAGTTGAAGAGAAAACGAAATGCAAGTATTTACTGTTATATTGGCTGGTGAACGTGGGCTAGACATTTACAACAGTTGGGCATGTTCTGATGAACAGTCTAAAACCTGATTAACTACTTTGACAAGTATGAAGATTATGTACGACCTCAGTCGAATGAATTAATTGCAGCTTGGGAACTGCTTTGTCTCAAACAGGGAACGCTTTCACTTAAAGAATTTGTTACCGGAGTGAGAACACTTGTGAATGAGGCAGGATATCCATCGAAGGAGAGGTTTGTCAGAGATCACCTTGTGTTTGGCATGAATTCAGACAGGGTCAGGAAGGAATGTCTGAAGAAGGGCAATGATTTAGATCTTGATGAAGTGATTAGATTAGCCAAAACAGAAGAATATGCCACTAGACAAATTAAAAGAATGACATTATCATCAGAAGCTGAAGTCAATCCTGTGATGAGAAAATCTCATGGTACTGGAAAAAAATCTTTTGCAAACAAAGATAGCGCACAGACAAGGACATGTCAGAACTGTCTGTTAGAACATTGTCAAGGTGCAGGATGTCTAGCAAAGAAATCTAAGTGTTATTTGTGCAAACAAGTTGGACATTATTCTAGAGCTTGTACGAAGAAAATAAAGAAGAAAGTCCATGAAGTTCAGGTTGATAACGAACAGTCTGATGGTGAAGATTCTTGTCTGTATCTGAGACAGATATCAGTTGACAGTATTGATACGGTCAGTGATGTTGATACGGTGTGCGATGTGGATACTGTGCACATGTCTGACAAGGACAAAGCCATTCTCACAGTGGATATTTCTCGAGGAAAGGGAACAACAGTATTGCGACTGTAAGATAGATTCTGGAGCAGAAACCAACATTATTCCTGTGTCAGTCTTCAGGAAAATATTCCCAAAAGACTTTGAGCTTGATGAACCTATCAGTGAAAATGAAAGCTTATGGTGGCACGAAAGTCACAAACCTTGGATCGTGTGTGGTGTATTTCCATATCCCTGGTACCGAGAAACCAGAAGCAGTGACAGTTCAGGTTGCAGATGTGGAGAAAGGTGTAATCAAGGGAAGTATTACAGCACAAAAGATAGGATTGCTTGAACTTCATTTCCCAACAGTCAATTTGGTGAATAGTGAAGATTCTCGAGAAGTGAAGAACTTCATGAAGATGAAAAATCACGTGACCAGAACACTAAATCAGAGACTGTGAAACTGTTTGATGTGAATGGTAGGAAGCACCCATTTCCCTGCATCGATGCATCAATACTTTTTCGAAGATGATACAGTTATTGATACATTCAAAACTGTATCGATATTTCGTTATGAAAGTATCGGTTTAAATATGTTTATGTATCGTTTACAGTTCGCAGTTGTATCAGTTTACAGTTTGCGGTTTTTTGATGTTATGAGAGTTATAAATGATTATTTTTCATGCACAAAGAGGAGGAATTAGAACTTTATAATCTCTGAGAAGAAAAATGTTGATTTTTGCATGGACAGTTATAAAGTATGAAATATTAATGTTCAAAATGTAACTAAATTTACGCAATAATGCTGCGAAAATAGGTATTGTGAAACATATCGAATTGTGACATGGGTATCGTGATATGTATCGATTCATGAAACTTATGTATCGTGACATCCCTACATGTTTCACATCAGTGGTGGGTAGTGACATATTTCTGTGTGGATTACCAACAAAACGTCGACCTGAACATACGTTAGGAAAAGCCCATGAACACAGACCTAACTTTGTGTATTTTGTGGTTAAATTATAAAATTATTTCATCACAATATTTCATTTATGATTTTCATATCGATAATCATTAATAATGATTCCCATTGACAATATTTCCGATTATCAATCTTTTGGCCAGCCCTAATCACAAATATAGGGTAACAGCTAGTCTGTTGTTGATTATATTTTATGTTATGTTTAGACTAACAGAAACCAAAAAGATTATTTGACTTGGTTTGACTAATTTATTTGATTCATCAGAAAAATGACCACTCACTTACAAAATTGGCAAAATAAGAAAAAAGAGTTTCTACTAACATCCTTCATCATTCCAGCAGTTTGACTTATTGATCACGTAAAAAATTTAATTCCATATTTGAACAACTGTACAAGGTCCAATCTGCTTGTATAGGTTGTGTTAGGTCATAGGGTAGTCTATTGGATATGGTATTTGCTCATCAGCCCTTAGAGCTGGTTTTATTCTGTGCATGGATGAAATGATTGGCGCCAATATTTGGAGTGCGTGCAAGGATTAGCTGGAATATCGCAAGAAAACCTTCATGCTTAGTCATTAGTGTTATCTGAATGCCATTATTTCATGCTGAGTAAATGGGTTTTCCCCTGCTTTCTGTAGTATTCCAGATATCCTTTGGATGGGGATGCTAGGAATGGGAATTAGTTCAAGCATCAATAGTTTAGCTGTATCCCAACACCCTGAAGAGGAGCTGTCTCCTTCATGTTGTAATAACATGTAAACGAGACAACCTTAAATAATTGAACAAACAATTTAGAAAAAATCAATAGAATTAAATGTTTTGCCAAAGTTTCTCGAGGTTCTATATTTTTGAACACATCAGGGAGGAAAAAAATATACGGCATGATGTTTTTTAATTAGACAAATATTTTTTGAAACAGGGACTGTTTCAGCCAAGCGATGTTATAACTGGAATACTGAAAAATTCTGTATTAAATCTAACTCTGAAGTCTGATTATTCATCACATTTACCTCCCTTTCCTAGGTTCATGAAGCCGCTGAACAACAAGAACTGGGAGGGCGTGGAGGTCGCAGAATACCGGGCATCTTTGAAAAGCCAGTCTGCTTGAAGCTTGAGGTGCTACGTCTCAAAAGATGCATCCCAAAATGTAGGGAGATGTTGGGGTAGTAATACACAATGCAATATTTGAGTGATATCATACACATTTTGATACTTTACTAACAACGATAGGGTAATAATATGGTTACATATTGTGGTGCTTTGTACTGTTTTTGTGTCGAATTCTAGTTTTTCAGTCAACCTGAATGACAGGAGAGAAGCTAGTTATAATTTTGTCTGGTCAAGGCAGCTGTTGACAAACTGTTTTCTCCACTGCTTATCTAGACTTCTAAAGGTTCTCTGCAACAAGAGTAAGCATTATCACTTATGATGAGCATGAAGGTAACTCCAGCTTAAGCTGTTATTAAGACTGAAGGGGTCATTATCGGCATGGGTATTACTAGTGTTGGGAATCAGAAACCAAATCCACTATCAATTATCGATTATAATCGAAATATATACTTTTTTAATGTAATCCCCAATTTTAAGGGTTTTTCCCCAGGATTTTTCTAATTAATGTTTTTTATAACAAATACTGTCATGCAATGAAATGCATGCAAGAAAGACACTTGAATTGTAAGTAAACATGGAAAGTGGTTAACATTTTATAATAAGTATAGCTTTATGCTTTTGAGCGCATGTTTGTTTGTGAATATTTGTCAAATTCAATGGTTAGTTTACTTCATTCAAGTGTGTTTTACTAAAACAACAAAATTCTGAGTAATTGGAAATTTGTTTTTACAATCAATAATCCTTTTCAATCCTCTTAGATCGATTTTGATTATTTTTGATCATCGGAACACCACTAGGTACTACAGATGTGTACCCCAGATACATTTCTGTATACAGTAACGTACCCTAACCAAAATCAGAATTCAGAAACATACCCCAGGAGTCTGAGGACATGTCCATTTCATGCCCTTTGATCGGAACTGTCATACTGTTTTATTTGATGCATTTGATTGTGTTTTGAAAAGTGCAGACACAATAATGAATATTTTGCGATGCTCAATGCCACTCACCATCAGTTGAACAGGAGCAAATACAAACGGTTTTGGGTTTGGGTTTGCAGAAGATGGTCCCAGTTTAGTGCACCAGGCTTGTTTCTGTAGATCAGGGTACATGTCTGCATACAGAAACGTACCTGGGGTACATATCTGTAGTACCTGTGTTTAGGGGTGGGTATTGCAGAGAATTTTCATATTGCGATATATTGCGATGCAAAAGCATGTATTGCGATATGTATTGCAATATATTGCGTGAGGTAAAAACTACTTATAATCGAGGTAATGCTTGATATATAGAGCAAATACACAGCAAAATCACTATGGTTGATTAAGTTTTAATAACAACTTTTATTCATGATTAAAAATAAAAATGTGAATAATATTTGGCACAAATAAAAAAAGGAACTATCCGAAGATTTCCGAGTGTTACAAAGTTTTCCGAATGCAAGTCAAAATACCGGTTTTCCATCAGGGTATCGCAATACGTATCGTTTTCATGTCTGAACCGGTTAATATCGGTAAACTGGTTATATTGTGCAGCCCTACCTGTGTTGACAACAACACCTTCAGCATTATAAACATGTTGACTTCCACCAGGTGTATACCCGTATTATCAATTCTGACAGAATTTGCCACTACGAGTCATGTTGTAGGTATATGAGTGGTATTTTAAAACAAATTTCATATGTTGGTAAAATAGGCACAAGAAGCAATCGTCTCATGGCGGTAACAAAGACGTTTGTTTCTTTTGCCTAAACTGGTAGACATGGTGCTATCCTTATCATCAAACCACAACATTGGGACAACTATGGATGCATTGATTTGTGTATAAAGGAATTCTGACATCAATACAACGATACACAATCATGTTGATTGTGTAATGTATTTGGGGAAAGTATTCTTTTTCTTATTTTATTATTATTATGTGATATTTGTATAGCACCAGTATCCAGCTCAGCTGCTCATGGACAAGTTATTGATCGCTTGATTTCTTTACACAATGGTACTTACAGACACAACCAGAATGTTCAGTAAGAAGCAGTATTCTTATTAATTTGTTCTGCTAATTAATATATAATGGATTTCTATGGCACCTGGTATCCAGCTTGAAGCTGTTCAACGGCGCATCACAAAGTCTAGTCAAAGTCACAAACCCTGGATAACCCAAGCTGCCTGTGCTAGATGGTTATATGACTTATCCCACCAGGTACCCATTTTCTGCTGGCTTCCATCAGAAGCAATATGGCATCTGACTATACAGATACAGAACTTGAAAATATTATCAAATAAAAGCTCACTTTATTTATTGATAAATATTGCTACAGCAACTAGTAATATGTATCACTGAAGGATTGTTTTGTGTTGAAGAACTCTTTTGTTTTTTTATTTATTCTGATCACTGATGTGGTTACCTGTGGTGGCATGGTGATAAAGCGCAGTCATCTGTATTGGTCAGTAGCAATCCACCTATACATTGTTACAGAAACAGGGAGCAAGTGGATTTGTTGTTCTATTTTCAGATTTCATGACATTCATGCTAACTGGTTGTTAGAAAGGGGAGTTTCATAGTGATATGTGATATTTCAGTCATGCTTTACTGTATGTCTTCCAGCCTTTGGGTATTGCTCAGATGAGCTTGGGTAACATTTTTTATTGTTTGGGGTAATGTATTTGTGATGGACATTCAATAGTATTAAATGGCTAGAGCTGGTCTTCTAGCGGTCAGCTCTCTGTAACTGCCCTGAGTTGCCTTTTTTTCAATTTTCCTTACTGTATAGGTTGGATTGGTCAGGCAATTATGAATAAAACTTGTAACAGTGTAAATGATTCTGGCTTCTGGCTTTAGTTACTCAAACAGGAGACAGGAAAATAAAAAGAGTTTGACATGTGTTATGAATTTGAAATCCTAAGATGGAGATCAGACAAACATCAGGTGATACGAAAGGTCATTTGTTCATAAAAGATGACAAATTTTCAGTGATCCGTTGGTGAAGTTTTCACTGCAATTTTGCTTTTTCACCACCATTTCAACATGCATTATTGAGTCAGGCTCTTCTCTGCCATTGACATTTGTATTAAAACTTTCAGTAAAATATTTAACTGCACAAAAAGAGCAAAGCAATTTCCCAGTGTTTGGCACTTTATTTTCAGTGCCACAGTTTTGCCAGTTTCTGTTGATTGATATGAAGTCTGAAAGGCATGTTTTCGTCCTCATCACATTGGTGATTCACTTCCTTATACAAATGTACTAGTGTGAATATTTATATAACCTACCAGAAGGCATTGTTTCATGTGATGCTAAAGTTTATATTTATCTGTCTTCCATGACAAGGGTGTCAACTAAAACCATGCCATCTATGCCCATGGTCTAAAGTTAAACACCACCCCTTCACTATACTACACCTTGAACTTCCATGATTCTTTAAATAATGTGCATACAACATATTCACGAAAATCTTGGTGACTTGGTGTCATCACTGAATTTCTGAGATTTGTTCATATAAATTTCATGGCTGTTTTGCCCTTTATGCAAAGTAAAATGTGTTTTGTGCATCCTTGTGCACTTTATATAAGAGGCGGTGGGGTGGCCTGGTGGTTAAAGTGTTCACTCGTCAGGCTGAAGACCTGTGTTCGATTCCCCACATGCGTACAATGTGTGAAGCCCATTTCTGGTGTCCACTGCCGCGATATTGCTGGATTATGGGTAAGAGTTGTGTAGAACCATACTCACTCACTCTTTATATAGGATACTTGCTGAGAGTGACTGCTGAGATGAAGCACCTGGCTGAAAGTGCAGCCAAATAAAACTACCGCCATGGAACAGTCATGAACATCAAATGCCAGTGCAAAAGAATACCCAGCCTTGACTTTCCTCAGAAAACTTTCTGTGGTGTATAAAGGGAAAAATAGCAGCTATTATCATATGAATGGGTTGCTAATAATCAGTGATGACACCAGGTGTTTGGAACACCTTGGCCTCCTTTCACAAGGCACTGAGGTGATCGTAAGTCATTAAGGTAACCTTAGTGCAATGTTAAAGTATGGGAGTTAAGGTTAACCTTAGTAAAGGTTGCTTCGTGAAAGGAGTCCCCAGGTTAACACACCATACCACTGCACCCACCTCATGAAAGACCTGGCTCTATTCGTACCATTGATAATGAAATTGTTTTGCAGTGTTTCCGTGGTTGTGGCTGGACAGTTGTAGGTATGAAGTGTTCTTCTACTCATCTATTTGCTCAGTACAGTGTGTATTTGTAACACATTGTTATGACCCTGAGAAGTTTACTGGCATTCTTAACATAAGACTTACATCAACAGAAATGTTTATGTATACGCACTGTACTTACAGGTGTATTAGCTTATTGGCATTGTTTTTTGTATTGTGGGGAGTATTGTTTTAAGTATGGTTTGTTTGGAAATAAATGTGGGGATCCTTCGTTTTATTATTTTTGACTGAATGCACCTGTCTAGGATGGATACGTTTATCACACTCAAATGCTTGTCTACCTGTAGAGAGTCAGGCAGATAAGTTCATCCGACTCCCAGTGGAATTTCAAGGGCAGACAGATGAACCAGACGCACACATGGCTCCTTGGGATGAGTCTGGGACAAACGTGATCATCAGATTCCCACACTTGTCTCTGCGTGGAAATTTATGGGGCGGATAAGGTCATCAGATTCCTGTGCTGCCATCCAGTGACAGCATAAATATGGTGCTAAATTGGGCTTATTCTAGTCTAAGGACGGGGTGACTTACTTACCTAAGGTGCCGTGACAATTTGATACGTGGACGTGCATCCTTTGGGCACCCCAAAAACCTAGATCCCGGGTTCGAATCCGAGGTTTGCCCTGAATTGAATTTTAAGTTTGTAAGCACCATACCCGTTCTTTGGGCTTCTCGAAGGATATCAGTTAAGGCATCCGAATGTTTTAACTCTACTCTTTTGAATTTGAGTCAGTATCAACGTTAAGACCTTCATGTTAACAGTCCCAGTGGAGGTCCGGGTTAGAATATTGATCTGCAGTAACCCATGCTTGTTGTAAGAGGCGACTAACGGGATCGGGTGGTCAGGCTCGCGCAGATCGATGCTCATGCTGTTGATCCCTGGATTGTCTGGTCCAGGCTCGTTTATTTACAGACAGCCGTCATATAGCTGGAATATTGCTGAGTGCGGGGTAAAAATAAACTCACTCACACACTCTTGTCAACAGTCGTTCGTTATTTTG
>VKKT01002288.1:0-10938 GCA_008038995.1 Haliotis laevigata | reverse complement strand
TTCCCAATTGCGCAGATCGATGCTCATGCTGTTGAACACTGGATTGTCTAGTCCAGACTCGAGTTTTTACAGACCGCTGCCATATAGCTTGAATATTGCTGAGTGCGGCGTAAAACTAAACTCATTCATCTACGCAATCGGGATACGGTAACATGCATATATCCCTTCTATAGCGGCCATAAGATCCGAAGTTGGACGCCTTGTCCATAAGACCAGAGTTTAACTCCGTCAGCAAGCAAGATAAGGATGTCATCTGAGGGAGCCGTAACCACTAGGCTACCATACCACCCCACACCCTAAAAGTAAACCAGCCAAAATTCCTATTCATACAGATCCTCAAGAGAAAATGGAAATATGTGGTTAAATTATTTGTTACTCAGTCTGTATGATTGCGTCTTTCTTCAGGCGCCCAGTGAACACGAAGACGTCCATAGAGAACACCCAGTTGACATTCCCTAGCGTCACCATGTGCAACCTCAACCCGGTCCTCAACTCAGAGGCGAGCAAATACAACATGTACCACGTCATTGAAAGAGTGGCCAAATACCTGAACGTTCCGCTGTCCGATTTCACGAACACTGACGCTGTAAGTACATATAAATTCACATTCATAATCAACCTTCGTACCTTGCCCTACCAGTGGTACCTGTCAAGAACTCATACAGACACTAGTTATTTCTTCATCTGAAAAACGGGGCGGTGGGGTAGCCTAGTGGTTAAAGCGTTGGCCCGTCACGCCGAGAACCCGGGTTCGATTCCCCACATGGGCATAATGTGTTAAGTCCATTTCTGGTGTCCCCCGCCGTGATATTGCTGGAATATTGCTAAAAGCGGCGTAAAACTAAACTCACTCACTCACTCACTCATCTAAAAAACAATAACAGGGGAACACATGGTACACGTCAAAAGGGAGATTTACCTCGGACATGAGTTTTGTCACTGATGACATGAAAATGATTTGAAAATGACATGTCTACCATAAAGCGTTTTAAAAGCATCAGTTGAGGTCAGTGAATGTCGTATGACGTTCTTAAGATCTCCGTAAAAAGACCTGGTTCGACTCTACTTCAAAAGATGTGAAATGTAAGTATCAAAAGATGACCTATTATAAGTTAAAGCCACAATAAAATGCTCTTTGTATAAACGTAATGTATTTTTACCAACATATTATTGCTAACGCAACTTGTAGAAGCTGGAAATTAGAATTAGAACAAACAGGTATTACAAGCCAATATTCCTCTGATTGTATGTTCTTATATATAAGACTTTTCCAAAGGGACCATAAGATTGATTAGAAAATACAGGAAGTGTAAATAGCATAGTTATGCCATGTATCCCCTGAGAGCCGCCACATGAACCTATTCATGCCTTTGCAGGCTCCATCCAGTGATAATTACAATTTCTCCGATGTCAACTTCCAAAGTGAGTATATCAGTGTCGACTACAGACGTGCTGTAAGAAGAACCTATTGTTCACTGTGCACATCCTGCTATGTCCGAAATGAAAATTATGCTCCTCTTCCTTTGGGCACCAAACTGCAATATGTTAGCGTTGTTCAGCACTAAAACCTCTATCACTCTACTGCGTATTTGTGGAGAAGGCACCACGTTGTGTAATTTCTCAGAGAGGAGGAAAATTCTGAGAAACGTTGCACTTTTATTTAAAATTTTCACAAGATGGAGATGTCACGGTATCTTCGCGGCGAATGGGGCGTGCTTTACATTGAGTTCAAGTCGGCGATTGACTACGTTCTCACAGATTGGAGTGCTAGGAGTTGTCACTGTGCGGCCATGGCACGTACACTGCGCTATCGGCCTACCCAACAAGCTTGCACACAGGCAACGAGAAGCCCGGCTTGCTGGTGTAGAACAGTCATGGTGAAATGAGGGTGACAAAGATAAGAAATTTATACCATTTTTATGGGGCTGGCTGACAACGCACAGGCAGTAGGAGACCCTACTGCGCGCACCTCGGTGTTGTGCATTTTTAATGGACGCAGTGGGAATTTTCATGGACGCTGAGGTAGCAGCCCTGGTGTGACAGCAGTTTCTCCAGACTATAAAGAATCTTTACTGCTCAGGGTGCCGTTTTACAAAGCAACCTGAGAAGTATATCAGTTTAATTTCAGGCATGGGAGTAACGATCACCTTAGCTCTACGATTGTTTTGTACAGCAGCACCAAGCACTTCTACAGAATCTTATAGCCTATATCCCTCTGCACTATTTTCCATATTTCATCTACACAAGCCACACAAAAAACGTACATTTTGAAAAAACACGTTTAATGTCCATGTTCAAATTCGAGGCAGGGTTGAAGCAATGCTGTCACAAAGTCAATAATTGATATGCCCATAGTATGCCCACCTATTCTACTGGAATGTCAATCCCTGTCCGTGACGATTGTTACATGTAGATTCCCAAGTTGAGACTAAAGAATTTGTAAGAGGTGGAAAATAGGTGTGAAACCACAAACAACCACGAAATGTGCTTTTATTCACAGTTTTATTCCAAAATTAGCTAAGTTCACAAATCAACACATATCAATATAAAGGTATTACTGTGGCAGTACAAAGTGTGGTGGCACTATGGATGCAGAGGCAATACAGGAGCACTGATTATAGCAATAAGGACAATGCTGGTAATATTTGCCCCTCTGCAATAGTAATCTAACAAACAGTTTGACAATGCATGATCATCACACGCAATGTGATGTGGTATGAGATGCAATAACTGGCTAGAAAATTCTAAAACAAAGCGATTAGTTGTGGTACACGGTAACATATTCCAGAACTTCCTGTCTAAATCTAGTACAAGTCTAAATATACCCCCCTCACTAACTATCCACAAGAACAACGTATAACAGTTGAAACACTGACGTACAAGGTATAAAACGTAACTGCCATTGCCGAGAATCGTATCTAAGCCACACCTGTATTTTCGACACCAAGGTTTTGACATTCGTCTGTTCCACGAAGTTCAATTCAGAAATTATTGTGTTTACATGTGTATTTATGTAGTCCAAATATATATTTTGATTTTACGATGTTCATGTACTTTTTGTAGCTAGTATTGAATATAATGATCTGATTGTCAGTGAGTTACACATTAATTATATATGTCAAAAAGAAATAAAAAGGTCCTCCTACCATTCATGATGCGAAACCTGATTTTGGGGGTAAAAATGTTGAAAAAGTTGAATTTTCTGGGATGTTTTTTACAATACTCAATTGAGACACAAACGTTTTTTGTTTTACTGAGTTTTACAGAGAAGAGAATTTACTACCAATAAAGTGGTCGGAAAAGTAATATATACTGGGGTTAAAAAAGAAAATAATTGATGTTTTACTATTTTTCTTTAATTTTTAAGGAAAAACGTACAACATCCTAATATTACGTTAGTTACTTTTTGTGTCATCAAAGTTATGGTTTTAACTGAAAATAAAGTAACTTCTTTCAATTTCAGTATTTTATATTGACAAATATTCACTAATCTTAATGGCACATGCATTTACAGATGACATAATGAACATGTTAAGTGTCACAATATCGGTTTGACAACTATCGTTACCTGAAGACTTGGAATATTTTCTCAACAATGGTGGTCACAGCATTACTTCTTCATCAATGTCTGGTTTTGCAGAATTTTCACAGCTGGCCCCTTTGCATGTATTACATGCTACACTACACATGAGTCCAACTTTCCTACATCTGCAACTTGAACATTGACATCCTTTCTTACATGCACATCTGACAACTTTCAACAATGATTCCAGAGCAGGTACTTTGTTCATTGTAAGAGGCTTCAAACACTTCCGATCTACTGTCCAACCCCAGTCAATTGGGTTTAGATACATGCACATCTGACAACTATCAACAATGATTCCAGAGCAGGTACTTTGTTCATTGTAAGAGGCTTCAAACACTTCCCGTCTACTGTCCAACCCCAGTCAATTGGGTTTAGATACCCATTCTGTCCCTTCCATTCTTAAATCTGCAAAAATACCCTGTACCTGTGATATCTTGCTGCTTCAGATGTTGGGGGAAGACTCTTTAGATCCACAAATGTGAAACTCTTGGCTACCTTTTCAGTGAATTTCTCAACCCTCAAGTTGTCAAGGCTGTGACTATTTTCACCCTTGAAAAGATGGAGCAAAGCTTCTTCACCGGCATGTTCAATCGCATTCTTTGTGACATCAGCTGGCTGTTTGTCAAATACTGCAGCAATATTTTTGAAATCCTCAGATTTCTCATACATTTTCAGAGCAACTCCTTTTCCAATGACAAAAACTTTCGAAGTTGTGTCGCATCCCAAGTTTGCATGCAGAAACAGAATGTCTTTGCATATACTCTTTCCCAGTTTTTCCTTTGTTTCTTGGGTGTCATATATGGATGTTTTCTTTGTTGTTGGTTTGGACCTTGGTGAGAAATAGACTCTGAAGGGATCCATGCAAACATGGTAGCAGAGTAAAATCAGCAAGTCTGTATCATGTCCGCCCAATGTTGTTCTCGTTATTGCTGCCTGTTGAACAACTGTCTTGACTATGAGGAGATCAACAGGCGCATGGATTGTGTCAATACCAGATTCCTTGAGTTTGTCACTCAGCATATAGATGAAGTTCTGTTTGTTTTTGGAGTTAGCTAGAAATGTCTTTTTCTTTCCTCTCAGGATCATGTCCTTGGTGAACTGAACTTCATTTCCAACATATCCCCTACACGCCTCTGATGAGTATTGTCCTTTGTGTTTGGGCCTTTATCATAACCATCAAAACAACTATAGCTTTTTCATACTTGCCTCGAACGAATTCTGCATACATGACACAAAGTTGATCATAGGTACAAGCCCGTGGCCATGGTAACCACTGCAGGAGACAACCACCATCTATCACAAACTTCATTTCACCGACTCCTGGTTCTGTGTCACCAGGTTTGACTTTCACTCTAATTGCATCTGCTAAGGCAGACTTGTCAGCTTCTCTGACTGTGGTGACTCAAACAGTGAAGGAGGGTAAGTACACAGTTCATAAGTGAACAGAGACCTTAAATCTTTTTTTCTGAAACAGAACCTTCGGCTGCTGTTATAAGTCTCTGAAACAAAAGTTGAGCATCACATTTGGCTGGTTCCCCTTCAATTTCCAAATGTGTGTTGTCATTCATGACAGTAATCTAGTCTTTCAAGAATGTGAAATCCTGTACAATCTGCCCTTCCATGTTGTCTAGAATCTTTATCCCTACATCTTTAGCTTCATCAACATTACTATTAGCAGAGATCACACCAGTTGAAATGCTCTTCAATACCTCCATATCAAATGGGTTTCTGTCAGTGAGATACAGTTATGGCTTTTGTGTCCTTCCGATCTCTCTGCTGCCTTGCATTGCTGCTCTCCTTGTGCTGTTCACTTGTATTGTATGTTTGTCCTGTGAGCTGCTGCATTGCTTCATTCATTTCCGGACAAGACGGGCGGGAGAGTGACCAAACTAGCCTTTGAACCTCAGACATACCACGTCCTCGTGTCAAACCACCGGCAGTTATCATGCTTGTCATGAGAATTTGTTCAATGAGCAAATCTGTAGAAAGACCTGCAAAAACGCGAACGCTGCGTCTCAGGACATGATGCCCATGCATGAATAGGTCATATGCCTGTGGATTAGACACTTTCAGATTTCGCACGCTCATCAGGTATACATACACTGATTTCAGGTAGAGGTTATGGCCTGCAGCTGCAAAATATAGCCACATGCGTTAAAGGGTTTTCAGATGGAGTAACCAATCACCTGTTCTTTCTGCTTTAATGAATGTTCTGAGGATTTCTACCATGCAGGCCGAGCTTTGCAATTCTCCCTTTACTTACTGCACTGCAGTGTTTATTTAACCGCTCAGTCACCATTGTCAACAAAGGGGATGTGCATGCCACCTCAAGGTCCAATTTTCCAGCTACAATCTCATCAAATACCTTTGCACTAGACAAAAGATCATTTTCTTGTTTCCATATATCTACAGCTTCAGTATCTTGTGCAATCTGTGCGGGTTCCTGATCATTACTTCCAGTGCCATGTGATTCTTGCTCCGTGTCATCACTGTCGGTTGGGTCAGGTCCATCATCAGTCATGTTCAGTTCAACATCAAATGTTTGAGATACCAGCAAAGATTGTAGAGCCATGTCCACAAGTCCATGACCTCTTACCGCTCGGGCAACGGCCTTCCCGGTCAACATATGGGTGACTGCGTTCTCGGAGCACAGAGTGTCAGACATAATCTGTCCCATGCAACCTAGAAAACTCATTTCAACATGAATACCTCTAATCTCAAAATGAACTTGTATCGGGTTCAACGGAGATGATATTTGTGGCTTTCCATCGGAGTGGCTGATCGAAAGTGAGTACTGGAGTGACGTTGTACTTCTTTGCCTGGTCTCTTACAAACAGCAATGTTGTGTAGATGCAACTTTCATCATTAGGATTGAGGTCGATCATTGGCATGAAGGTAATGCAACTTGGACCAGGAAATGCACCATTTTTGTATATCATTTGCATAGTTCCATTCCATGAAGGTATGAGTGGACGGAGCAGCCAGGCTGTCTTCCACAGTATGTTTACACTTGGTGTTTTGTCATCACATTCAATCTAAGAAAGCATGCCATACATCGGATGAGACAGTTTCTTTGTACTATAATAATGTACTTTGATTGTTCTTAGGTCTTTAAGATCCTCATCTTTGCCTTTATCTTGGGTACATGTCTACATATCTTGGATCCTGGAGTAGCAGCCACAATAATCCCCATCCCGTGAAAGGTGCCATATCCGTCTATGGTCCTGATGTTATGGTCTATGTTATCGGCAACAAATTGGATGAACTGGCCTTCTGTGTATCCGTGGATTTCGGTGTTGTTAGCAAGAGATGCGCTGCGCTCAAACGTCTATACATGGGCGTAAGAACAGCTGAAACCTAGAGCGTTTAGTGTATCAATCAGGTGTCTAGAACTGAAAAGGTGATGACACTGAACCCCCAGAGCTAGTTGGAGGGGTGAAAGAAATTGCCTTGGTCTTACAGCCTGCATTATTGCTTGTCCTATTGCAGCCTGCTTAGTCAGGGTGTTCTTCCCAACAAAGAGAGCTCTGGAAGAAATGAAATTCCCATTTCGGGAGACATTAATTCATCGGGTGATGGAAATACACCTTTTTGAATAGAAGCATTTCTAATATCACTTTTAAACAGTTGTGCAGCTGTTTCAATTATCTTCGCTTTCTCTTTTTCAGGATCATCGCATTTGGGAAGTGAAAAGAAATCATGAATAACTTTGGAAGCTGTTGCCCTTATAGTTATAATGCTAGCTTTTCCATCACTTTCAGCAATCACAATATTTTCTCCAAAATGATCAGCTAGTCTGGATTTCATGTGAATGTGAGTGAATGGTTCCAGATCCTCATCCAGAAAATTCTTCATTTTGTCAACAAGAGAAGTCACTGTTACTAGTTCTTTACCAGTTGCTCTAAATATGCAACCACTATCTGAAATGCAGATTCACG
This sequence comes from Haliotis laevigata, assembly GCA_008038995.1. Lineage (NCBI taxonomy): Eukaryota > Metazoa > Mollusca > Gastropoda > Lepetellida > Haliotidae > Haliotis > Haliotis laevigata. The sequence goes on along the minus strand of VKKT01002288.1, from coordinate 3,414 downwards.
GACAGAATTCTTCTGTCTTCCCTTCTTATTCTTCAATAAATCATTAGATCCAAGTTCTTTTCCTGTCCTAAAGTTTACACTACAACTCTGGTAATAAATTGCATCTGAGGCATGTAGATCTCCTAAATATTCAATTCTAGACAAAACAGTCTTTTCCCACACATCATTTCTTTCCTTGCACTTGCCATACACTTCACGTTGAAAATTTGCAGTTCTCACAAGGTAGGATTCTTTAAAAAGTTTTAATCTCTTTGTTTGACTTACTGATTTCCCACAGAACAAACAGGCTTCACTAAATTTAAAATCCAAACCATATGATCGTAGGGTACGCTCTGTCAAACAGTCAAAATATTTTCTTTTTCCAGCAATTCTTTTTGGATCTATATATGAGCGTCGATATGATGCATGTATTTTTTGGCCAGAAGTAAAAATGCTCATCACCTCTTTCAATTGATGCTTTACGTAAACCTTGACATCCTTTTTCAGTCAAGGTAACTGAATCTTCATTCAATAACTGTTCACAGCAGAGACAACATGTTTCTTCCATTTAGCAACATCATTGCAGTGTCAACGAAGGGGGATAACTCTCATTTTCCCCTTTTGCCTTGTACTGATTATCCAAAACTCTAGTTCAAAACCCATGACTTTAATAATTTCAAAAATATTTTCTAGTGTTTATTATTTTTTACACCTAAGAAATATGTTTCTGAAGGTTTGATACGTTTTTCTTTATCAATTTTAAAAAAATAACAATAAAATAAAAATCATCAAAATTCATGCTTTTCACCCCAAAAACGTCACTTTGCATCAACATTGAAGGGAGGACTTTTTATATTATGTTCATATGACCATTTTGAATGATTTAAACACAAAACCATTTCTGTACCAAATTGTTTGAGGTTCAGTGATTTTTTTTCCCTTTAATTCAAACTGGACTATTAGCTGCCTTTGTGTCCTCTTTTGTTCCCGATCTTATTGTCAGTGAGTCAAAGAGTAGTTACCCCGACTTTAACTGCCTTTGTGACCTCTTGTGTTTCCTGGTATCTTTGTCAGTGTTGCCTACAATAACATGTTGTGGTTCGGTTTACCCGGTCAACCCTTGAATTCTGGTGCCGACCCTATTTAAAAAAAATATGAAATGGAAAAAGCTTTCAGATACCATTGCTTTTTCCCGGCGGTCATCGGTCATTCTGACAGAGAAAGTCAACAAGCTTGATTGAATAAACAATTACACATTGATAAATGTGTTTTAGTTTCAACTTTACTTCTCAAAAAATGTGAAACAGAATAAATCCTACCAACCTGCCCCAAATTTTAAAGAGGTGTAATCGGAACCACAACCTTTTTTAACACTCTAGTCACCATGACTTTAAGTGCCTCTTTGTCTTCTTGAGTTTCTCGATCTCCTTGTTAGTTTGTCCCACAGGAGCTACCCTGACTCTACCTGCATTTGTATCCTCTTAGTTTCCCGCTTTCTTCGCCAGTCTGACTGCGTGTGTATTTGTACAGCTGATGATCCCCTGGACGAGTCCATTCTGGAGTTCCAGTTGGAAATGCAGAGCTTCTCATTTGATGGTCTTGAAGAGATTTCCCAGAAGTTTGAGAACTTCGTCATTTCCTGCACATTCGGAGGAGTTGATTGCGACAACGGGTTAGGAACCTAGCTATATATTGTCAATGGAGATCCGACCGCTTCCCTGAAATTGATATAGGATAGACGAAATGTCGTTTTGAAGATTTCATTCATTCAATCAAACTATTTTATCATGCTATTTAGCAAGAAGATGAAATCGTACTTAATGTTTCCATCCGTCTCTGTTCTGGCTTCAGCGACTTTACAGTGACCTTTGATCAGGACTACGGCTTATGCTACACCTTCCCTAGTAAGTCTGACAACCAGACTCAAGGCAGCCTTATCTATAACGCGGGGCCGCTTTACGGTAGGTTCATAACTCAGTATATATCGTGAGTGAATATACAACACAGTTTTCATCGAAGATGAATTTCATGTTTTATTTATTTGTAAAGGTTACAGTATTTAACTCAGTGGAATATACAATATTTACAGAAAGAATACCAGTAGGTACAGAACTATAAATTGTATTTCATCAACACATTATGATATACTGCATAGCAGTTTCTGTTTACTAAGTAAAGTTAAGTGAAAAAGATGAACGATGTACTATAAAATGTACGAAGTTTCGTCTACTGCTATTGTTACTATGACGTGAAAAACATGACGTCACAAGTGTAAGCTATGTGACACCTATGGCTATGTTTACGTCTCAGGCTATTGTCACTAACTGTAATGTTATACATGTGATGACGACATAGATACTACGACGCTTAGTTTTCATTGTACTCCTGGGCCTCGTTCCACAAAGCGATTGTTACCCTAAGGCGATCGTATCTCCCATACTTTAACAAGGACTTACGACAGTCGTAGCGCTACGATCGCTTTGAGGAACGGGGCCCTGAAGAGCCGTTGAGCGGCGAAAGATCTTGTGCAGATAAAGGAGTTTTTGACAGGAGGAAATATCCCGACACATCTTTTATATTTATAAAACCATTCACCGAGAAGGAGATCCCCGATATACTTGCTTCCTCAAAGCCAACGTGGTGCAGATTAGACCCATGTCCTGCACTTTTGTTGATGAAATGCAATTAAGAATTTTTTCCTATAATTGTCAAAATTGTAAACAGCAGCCTTGAACATGGTATAGCTCATGAGAATTTCAAAACTGCCGTTGTTCTTCCTAAAGAAACCTACACTCGGCCCTAACATCATGAAGAATTACCGGCCGGTGTCAAACCTACGATTTGTCTCCAATATACTGGATGGAGCATATTCAATAGCATGGCGTACAAGAAAAGTTCAATCCGCGTACAGAACCTCACACAGCACGAATAGGGTGGTGAACGACCTACGGACGTACGTTGACAACGGAGATGTCGCCTTATTGGTGCTCTGTTTGATACAATTGATCACTACATCCTGGTAACACGTCTCCGCAGTGAGTAGGGACTTGAAGGCACTGCTCTTCAGTGGTTTTCATCTTACCTGACGAGGAGAGAGCAGAGAGTACTTATCCACTCGTCATCATCAGGTGAAGTAGTCCTGACCTGCGGAGTACCACAAGGCTCAGTTCTTGGACCACTGCTCTTCACGCTATACAACCAACCTCAGGAAGAACAAATTGCAGTGAACGATGTAGCTCATCATTTCTATGCAGATGATGCACCGCTTTACATAAACATAAAGAGTCAAGCTGACTCAATGTCGGAGGTGGAGTGCTGCATCAATTCGGCAAAATCCTGGATGGCAAAGAACATGTTGATGGTAAACGAGGACTGAGTGAGTTTGGTTTTACGCCGCTTTTAGCAATATCCCAGCAATATCACGGCGGGGGACAC
>VKKT01002287.1:45367-61073 GCA_008038995.1 Haliotis laevigata | reverse complement strand
GGTCGGCTTGGAGTCAGTATAATGTGTCTGAGTAGGGTATTCATGCTTCACTGCGGCATGGTTGGGCTGGCACTATAAAACCAGCTTCAGTCCGGGCTAGTACAAGCAGCTGCATGCACGTCTCATATGAGTGAAATATTCTCAAGCATGACGTTAAACCCAATTTCACCTCACCACCTCAAATAACGATTGGTCAAGTAAGAAGAAAAGATTAGCTGACTTGTCTGGCCTGATATTGTCACAAGTTTGGATCCTTGTAAGAACTGTTCGCCACACAAAACATTTCTTTTAGTGGCACTTCAGACATTGGGAAGTACAGTGTAGACAGACTTCATGGATAACAGGTTCTTCTATTTCGTGAGTGTGACGTTTCAGTTCAGCTTCTCATTTCAGCCACAGTACAGAGTCTGTCCTGAAACATCGCACTCATGAAATGTAGCAAAACATTGTTTGTTTGAGGCAGCTAACAGGATCAGTGGCCAGACTTACTGACTTGGTTGATTGATCTCATCCTGTTCCAGTTATATTGACGGATGTTCATGATCACATCTTATCCAGACTTGATACCATACAGACTGCTGTTATGTTGTGTGTTTTTTTTATTGTTGAATGTGGCATTATGAAACAGTGAGGAAGTGGGTGAGTTTAGTTTTACGCTGCACTCAGCAATATTCCAGCTATATGGCATCAGTCTGTAGATAACCCAATCTGGACCAGACAATCTGGTGATCAGCAGCATGAGCATTGATCTATGCAATTGGGATACGATTACGTGTGTCAACCAAGTCAGCAAGCCTGACCACTTGATCCAATTAGTCACCTCTTACGACAAGCGATTGCTAATCATCAATTCTAGTCCAGATCTTCATTGGTCGATTACAAAACAAGAAACCAAAACACAAATGATACTGTTCGGTTATCCATGGTTTAAATCAATTTCTTCATTTGATGTCAGTAACAGTGCTGGCATCAGCATATTCAAGGCTTCATGACATTACATGTCACTCAGTATGTTTGTGATACAGTAATATTCCTACATTATTCCTCATAATGAATAATTCATCCACTTTCTGGACACTATCAATTTGTGATAAGATATCATTTGACTGGTAGCTATCCCTGTGTCCGCTGGTTTATTGACGTATGTAAATGGAATCTGTAGTCTGGTAGCTTATCTTGTCTATAGTTATGAACAGCTGTTTATGTGTGCAAATGCTACTGAAATTGACTCAATTAGCCCCTCCTGATAAATACAAGGCCTTTTTTGAATATCAACATGCATACCACATCGGTTAGCGAAACATGTATCACTGATAATGATTGTTAGCATATTCTTATATGCAAGGGTTCAGTGTACGGTTCTCGATAAGAAATGGCAACATCAGTCTGCCATCAGTATATGTTAGGATTTATGATATACTGGTAGATATACAAGCGCTGTGTGCCAGGTGAGCTGATAGCGGTAGTGGTAATGTTTGTGCCCTGGAGCATCCAGCTTAACCCAAACATAGCTGAGGTTGATACCTTCCTAGTTTTCACCTCTGGACTGAAGATTATATATCCGAGGTCATCTGAAATGAATTAAGTAATAACAGTAAACAACAGTACTAATGAGTGACCCCGCTATGATATTGCTGGAATATTGTTAAAAACGGCGTAAAACTAAACTCACTCACTCACTAATGAGTGACAAATTTGCACAATTGAGTCAGTGTTCAGTACAATGGAGATTAACATTTGGGATTAGTGTATTGTAATTAATGACAGTCAAGACCTTGATATATAAATGTCATGGCTGTAGAGTAATGTGCCTTCAGTATTAAATGTTAAATCAGTCAAATGTTGTCCCATGTTGGTCGTTATGAGACACTACTAATGAAGTTGTAGTAAGTATTGCTCCATATCACATAGATAACAGTGTGTCAGTCTGAAGTAGTGTATCAGTGCTTTGTCTTAATTACTGTATCCCAATAGGACTACACCTCCTAGATGCACTAGATCTCTACTTAGTCTCTTTAATGAAAGTAGACTCATGGAAACGAATAAGGGAACACATGAAAGTACAAGTGCTCCTTTATTCTTTTCCAGAATTTCACCAAATACAAAGTTTGTGAAGAAACCTGGAAAAGAATAAAGGAACACTTGTACTTTCAGGTGTTCCCTTATTTGTTTCAATGAGTTTATTTTGAGGATTCCTTTTTGAGTTGTCTTTTTGTAGTTTAGAAAGAAGCCCAAGGAATCTCTTCATTTTCAGAACCAGATGAAATCTTGACGTGCTGAGAATTTGCTTGGGAATTTTAAATGTTCTGAATGAAAGACTTACTGCTTCTTTGGACTCTTTCTGATGAATTTAGTGAAAAGGACTTTGGCGAGATTGTGGGTTGCAGCAAATATGATTCAAAATCATTCAAGTCCTTTTTGTTTGTCTGTGTACTCTTTAAATTTCTATCAAGGAATGAATGTTTCTCCAAATTACATACAGCATCTTAGTTTCACATGAGCATTATTTATAGCTGGATCTTTGCTGGAATTGGGCTCCGGATGGACCCTGTGCATTGTACCTCGATAAACTTCTTATTTGTATTTATGGTTTGTTGATGGGATTTTATTATTCAGAGATTTTAGTTATTACTCTGCTACAAACGTGAATTTTCATTTGAGAACCATCATGTGGAACATTTCTACTCCAATATGGGTATCATTAGAAAACACTTGGAGGATGGTCACAACTGTCAAGCAGGTATTTCATAGAGATGTGTTCATGTCAGATTATCCCTTTCATTGCAGAAACGTTAGATTGAAGAGAGTATCATGGATTAGTTTTACACCACCTTTATGTCCTGCCTTGTCAGGATACCTGTCATGACACTCTTCGGGACACTCCGCAGTTACATGATACTGGGAGAGAAACAATGTGTTCAGCTGGCATCTTTGTTGTGGAGTGAAGAAGGATAGCCTGTTCTAGCTGTAGCAGATGGCTTAGGTATCTTTAATTCTAAGACTCATGAAAGCCGAAACTAGAATGATTGAGTTATGTGTTTAGTAGTTGATGTACGTTGAGTTGATTCTGTACAAGTGTTTCTATCGAGGCATAATGTATTTCTTACCTTCTATCGTTATATCTCATGTAAATAGAACTAAAACATCACTGTACCGAAACCTATTTGCCTAACAGAATCACAGAAGGTGATTAGTTCCGTCTTGTCTTACCTTGTGCTTGTTTATGAAAAGTCACAGAAAGGGGCAAATGTTAGAAATGTTTCCTGACCACTGTTGAAGATTTTGGTCCAACTAGTCATGGAAATTTTATTTGTTTACAAGAGTCACCTGATCTGTGAAGTTAGTCTTTAAAAATATGTAATTTTGATAGAAACATTTGTTAAAATTGAAAACAATAACCATTGAGTTTGGAGTTTCAGCTGGACTGTGGGCAATTTACACTTACATCCTATCGGCATATAGCATTACAGTACGAGCTGGGCTGAAGGGAAAATACATGTAGTATGGCTCATTCACTCTATGACAGGACAAGTGGTCTAATGTGTTTGTGGACAGATAGGGCAAATCATGCTGAGGTCCTGTTAGAAGATGCTGAATTATTGATGAAGCACTGTAGACACAGATGTTTCATTCATTACTGTGCTGTGCAGGGAGCCATAGTGTCTGACTCTGTCCTTGAGCCACTACATGTATTTCCTTATTATAGCATACTGCTTGTTATGTTATAACTTTGTTACATTCTATTTGTATAGAGTTTTTATATTAAATTTACTTCATGACATATTCAGACCATTGAATATTTTTCATTTTTACCAGTCCACAGAAGTTCTTGCCACATTACGATCTGCTTTAAAAGTGGTAACAGGTAGTCCACAAGGAAATGCCACAAGTCCTTCTTTAACTGTTCCTTTCTCAGACAAGTGGATTTATGTTAAGTTTAAATCATATGTAGTCATTTCATATTGAAAATAATATTGAGGAGAGTATTTTGATAAGACATTGTCCAGTCTTACTTTTGTTCCTTGTCAGACACAATGTTTGAGGTCTCTCAAGATGAGATGTATATAACATGAAGTGGTGTGTTTATGTACATTCACACTTGTCAAGACAGCTCCTGGCATGGGTAGTTTGTGCCCAGTCATGTAACATCAACACTTGAATAAATACCAGCATCCCTCAGTAAACACACGCAAATGTACACGAATCTCACCAATGGCTGTTCACCTCAACACCTGCTATACCTTCAGGTAGACTCAGTGTGAACTTTTGGGTCAGGTTTGATTCAAGTTCCTGGTTTAAATACTTTTCCTGAGTCCAATACAAATAATCAAGGTTATATTCAGGTCCACTCAGACATGTTTGGATTGTTGTAAGTTGCATTTTAAAAGAATTTAACTGTGCAGGTATTTGTATGCTGCTTTGCGTTAACACTACAACTTCAGAAATGTCAGTCCTGATTGTGTTTCAATCCACACAGGTGCCGAGTTTGTACCAGATACAAAATGTTGCATATTTTAAACGTAACAAAGTGAGAATGTAAAGAAAAAAATTACACTGCAAGTGCTCCAAACCTTTGTTCCTGGTGGGGATTCCAAGTTAGATTTAGCCCAAGCAATATATGCTCGTAGAAAGACCCCGCTACATAGAGTTAGTGACTGGATGACTCTGTTTTTGGTGTAGTATCGTAGCCTCCATATTGTCTATCACTGAATTGTCTGGTTTTGGTTTAATTACTTGCTACCTACTGTTTTTCTGTCTGAGTGCGGTATTAAACTACAAACATACTACCCTCATATCACCAATCACTGAATTGTCTGATTTAGGTTTAATTATTTGCTGCCTACTGCATCGTTCAAAATTAAAGTCGTCCGTAGGTCTAAAGCTGACTGATCACCACTCGGACCCAAAGATTTTGTTTTCTGACGATCCTTATGGCCGACAGCTTTTTCATACCCAATAACTAAGAGTATTATTTCCATATTAAAATATGATGCTTACACATTCTGATCAGGACGCACAACTTTGTATGGTTCTGGGCCCTTAGGGTCTGCAGCCTTTCAGGGTTGTGGGCAAACACTGGCCTACTGCCTTTTTAGCTGAGTATGGTGTTAAGCTACAAACATACCTGAATCTTGTCCAGATAACATGGTATGTGATAACAAAGTTAGCCCTGCTGGTCCAAATCATATAAACATGGTAATAATTGCCTCTGGTGTTATTTGTTGTCACTTATGGAGTTGAGGTTTTGTTGATGCTGATGGAAAACGGATCTGATAAGATCATGTGGCTGTCTTCAGCACCATACAGGACAGGTTGTGTATCCACGCTTGACATTTTGTTATTCTTACTGTTTACATCAGCTTGATGAGTTGGGGTGTGCCTTGGGTCTGTGACCTTCACAGCATAATGCACAGGAACAAATTGACATTTGAGTTGTTAATTGCTGTACCTGTTAGGAATCATGATGGGCCAGTGCTGGATATGTTTACACATTCCTTTCAACATTTACCAAATGGCTGTGGTGCAACAAAACCATTTTTAGAAAGAATGAACTGTCCTTTCCATTTTTCTCATTATCTCACATTTTCTTTTCTTTCTTTCTCATTAATGATGTTCTGTGCTACTGTGCTACTTCAGTCTATGAGTGAGTGAGTTTAGATTTCCGCCGCTTTTAGCAATATTTCAGTTGGGACTTGAACTCGGGTCTTTGATGTGACGAATGAACGCTTTAACCACTAGGCTAACCCCCACCCACCCCCACCACCCCGGGTCCCATGGGAGAGCCTGTACAGTAACCTAGGAGGATTCTAGGTTGAAATGGGTTCAGGAAGCAGCTTGGCCTGACCTTGTTACTTGGTTGATGGCAGGTCAACATGCCCAAGGTCATGACTAGTTGCTCAGAATATCTATTACTGGATTGTCTGATCATTGGGCTTGATTCTTTACTGACTGCCGTCATGTCACTGGAATATTCCGTCTTATACATCCAACACATCCACATGGACTCTTGGTGGTAGTTATCAATGTTGATGCAGTGTGGACCATATCAGTCACACCGTAACCACCAAATGCAAGTAATTGTATCAGATTGCTACCATTCTTTACAGGCACCACATTATAAAATCAAATCAAATCAAATCAAATAATATTTATTGTGAAAACGTTCCATACGGAAACAGTGACAATATCTATAAACTACATGAACAAGATATATAATGAATCACATATATATGATGAACAACAAAGCATATAATAATACAAATGRGTATAATAATAATAATGGCCTAGCACAATCAGATCTTCTATATTTGTTTAAAATTGTACATGTGGTAACAAATAATTTCTATAGTATTTGGATCATTATTTCTAAAAAGAAGGTATTATATATCAAACATCATTTGTTCTCTACTTTTTCCAAAATATTTGCTGTTGCATTTCATTTTGATCTCTGTGAAAATACCAAATTCTGAAGAAAGATATATAATTGTTCATTTCATTATTTTGATTGAGTTAATTGAAATGGCAGAAAGAACACTGAGCTTTTGAGTTTCCTTGTGTCTCAATATGTCTCAAGACCTGGTGTCACCATGGAAAGAACTACTAAACACCTTTTTCTTCTTGAAGTAGTTAAAGCTAATGTCAATATCATGTCCTTTTAGAGGCGATAAATGTTAAGGTCAGTTCGCAGAAAAACAATCTTCTGCAGGCAAGCACGTAACCTCAGAACAATTCAATTTCTCTGCCTCGACATGCCGGGTCTTGGTAACCTTTGAGTGCAAGTCTTATTGAACTATGTTTGCACAAGTATATTTGTGGACTTTAATTCCTGTTATATGAGACAGTGTAGCTATGACTGGAAAGTCACACATTTAGGTTCCTTTCCTAATTGAGCTGACAGTGACTTTGGCAACAACAAACAATTTGTCTTAAAAGACAATTTCTTATTTACATTTGACATTTCTATTTCATTTCTATAGCATGTCATTAGGCCTAAAAAAATGTTATGGTTTTGATTACCCGACCGACACTTGAATTCTCGTGCCGTTCTCTTATTTCATTTGATTAAAATAAGCTTTATTTACCATTGTATTTTCCCCGGCACTGACGGACATTGGTCAATTTGATAGAGACCCTAAATTTAAAAGAGGTGTAATCGGAACCACAGCGGGTTTTTTTATTTGGCCTTACAGATACTGATACAAGCAAGTAAGCACCTCCATGGACAATGTGAATTAGGTACAGCAAGCAGACTTGTACCATTTTGTGTTTAATGGAAATTTACTCAGATCTATGTGACTCGATGAATTAGTGTTTTCAAAATGATTTCTGTACCATCTGTATCATGTATCGCTTGTCTTGCAGAGTTCGGCCCCAGAATGCGAAGGAACGGATCGACATCTGCCAGGTGTGCACCACCGTGCCAAATAACGAGCCACAGGTACTGCTGGGGAATGACAAGTCCTTCACCTTCGACCATGTGTACGACATGGACACTGTGCAAGAGACCATCTACAACACATGTGTCAGGCACCTCATTGATGGGTAAGACTCTTTCCCTTTTTCATTCAATTAATGTTCCTAACACTTAATGAAGACTCATACCGGTCGGCCCGTCAGATCAAAATGCTATATTCGGCTGACACATATCATCTGAGTGATAAGTCAAATTGAACTAATGGTACAAATCAGCCACTCGAACCAGTGTTAATTGTATTTAGAGTATGTAGAGTCTGTTCTAGTTATTCGGGGGCGGTGGGGTAACCTAGTGGTTAAAGTGTTCGCTCGTCACTTCGAAGGCCCGGGTTTGATTCTCCACAAGGGTACAATGTGTGAAGCCCATTTCTGGTGTCCCCCGCTGTGATATTGCTGTAATATTGCTAAAAGTGGCATAGAAACATAGTCAGTCTGTCAATCTAGTTACTCGGCAAGTTGGATATGGCGCAGCCAATCAAATTGCCTTTGGTGTCATGTGGTAAATGTTTACATACAAGCACGAAACATGGCTTCGTCTGCTTCAAAAAAAACATGCCTCGATTTTCACAACTGTTCATCTTCAATTTCAAGCTCTTGAATGAGTAGCTTGTATGCTGCATGCATGTCGCGGCGGAAAATCCATTGTCTTGTCCGACAACTTCTCTTTTTCATCGCTTTGGAATTGCCGTCTACTTCACATAGTATCGCACAGCAGATAACTTCTGCTAAGTCTGCTTCAGACATTTTGATACCATGGAAACAAAACACTGCGAGAAATTATGAGATCGACACTAATATCGGCAGATCGAATCGTGTTAGGGGGCACCAAATCGATGAGTCGTTATTGGTTACAACCACCAAACATTTTGTACAATGTATGGAAATCGGTAGGTCGTTACGTCATGCTGACCCGTGTGAGTCGCTCTTTGCAATTCCATTGCTCAAAAAAACAGATTTGCATTATAACATTTTGAGAAGTCCAGAGTTTCACCAATATGTTATTCTTAACTTGACATTTTCTTGTATACACCAGTAAGTAATTAGTAAGTGAGTTTGGTTTTATGCCACTATTAGCAATATTCCAGCGATATCATGGCGTAGGACACCAGAACAGTAAGTTATGAAATATGGTCAGATTGATAAATGGAAAATGTATGGCTGCACTACAGATCAACCAGACAAAAGAGTTATTATAACACATTCGTTTCTATACAAAACAAATAAACTTTAGCCCGAGGCTAATTGTTTACCATCATGACAGCTCAGTGAACAGTGTTTTGATAATGGTAAACATCAATCCACACCTGGTATATTTAACACAAGAATAACTATCTCATTATATTTTTCTTATTAGATTAACATTTATTTTATTTAGAAATGTCAGGATAACATTTAGATACCAGATTGTGATTCCTAGCTTTTACCAGATGACATGTGATTGATTTTCTTCACTTTCAATGATAGATCTACCTCTCTGCTGTCAAGACTAACTATGGACGAATATTGATATGGACGAATATGTGTAAGGTCAACTAGCGAAAGTTCAACGTTTTCATTGTTGGTATTGTCAGGTGAAGACATGGCAAGCACAAGTAATCTATCAGACATTATACAGAAATAGTGATCATCTGAAAATTTGCACTCCAGGATGACGTCACGATACATGAGAACAACGCAGTAGTTTCAGATTAAAGTAGTTTTTTATGTCGTTTTGCTGCTAATATTGCTTATGAAACGTTCCCTTCAAGCCAATTCTTTTGCATCTATACGCAAGTTTTATAAATGGTTTAGTCCCATATTTATAGTTTACTGTGTATCTCCTTTAACCAATCTTGATTCAGTGTGTCAGGTTGATTTGAAAACCATGTAAGATGTGACTGGTATCAGAATATCAGAACCTCCAGGAAACTATATAGCTAAAATATGGAAATTATCTTGTACACCATGTTTTTTTCTAGTGTAATCAGATCCACAGTTGATAATATGTTTTAACATAACAATCAGAAGAAAAGGGAAGTATGTATTTCAGAAACATTCAGCACTGAGTCAGAATTTTCCATGTTCTGCTGCTCTTTATTCCTCAGCTATCAGACCCATGAAGATCAGGGTTAGAATTGGTCGGGTAGTCAGGCTCGCTGACTTGATTGACACATGTCATCGTATCCCCATTGTGTAGAACAATGCTCATGCTGTTGATCACTGGATTGTCTGGTCCAGACTCAATTATTTACAGACTGCCACTATAGAGCTGGAATATTGCTGAGTGCAGCGTTAAACAACAATCAATCAATCCTCAGCTGTCATGCCTGTGGTGTCTACGGTTTGTGTCCTTCCCTCGAAATACCTGTGTTGTTCCCTATGCATGTACTGAGATAGTTTGTCACCAGTCTGATCACACCTAATTGGTTTGTAATGGCTGTGTGGCATCTATATCCCATCTTTATACCAGGATCAGTTAACAAGACCACCCAGTGAGGCTCATATTGTTTGACAGCGTCTTTAATTGTTTCACTCATCATTCTATGGAATCCAGGCAGTGGAGGATGAAACCTAACCTTTATAATTAAACAGGCTTAGTTCTTGTACTGGCTCTTAAAGAAGCTTAAAAATAAACACTCTTGAGATAGTTTACTGTTCTTACCATATGCTGTCAATACTTTCAAAATACACGTTTTGAACTATATTTGTTTATTCTATATGATGCAAAGTAAGCCAATTGATGAAAACTGTCATAAGAGTATAAGTTGTTGAATTTGTATTAATGACAATATCCTTGTATTGATCCTGCTCCTTCATCAGATGAAACATGCTCAAACTTTGAGTCAAAGTATCCCTGAACTCCTTCAGAAATATTGCAGTGTCATCTTTAATATTCCTGTCAGTGCTTCTCCATTAATTTTATTACTTCTTGAAAGCTTAAGATTCTTATAATGCCAGTATTTATGACAAGAAAAGCTTACAATGAAAATGTATATATAGATGAAAGTATTTGTATCTGTTATTGTGAGCTTAAACATAGCCATCATTCAACTGGTATGTTTTTAACAATGTATGAATACAGAACAAAATCTGTACAATTTGCTATGTCTCCCATGTACTTGGTTTCGTCAAGGTGTGCTTTACAGGCCTTTGTTAAAGTTTGTCAAGTTAGGGTGAGCCAGTAAGCATGAGATCTATTATTTTCATTATCTAGCTGACCATGAAATGACCATGTGTTGTCTGCAGATACTCGGGTGATATGAATCACATCAATACAAGGTCCATGTGTTACAAAACTGACCAGGGCCTATGTATCTTTTTGTAGAAAAAGCAAGGTTGAGTGGTCATGTCCTGGAGCCCCTGTTATTGAAGTTTTTCGGATCAATGGTTTTGTGAGACCTTGGAACCAGTAAATAGCAATATGTGACCCATTATCTTGATTTGGCTTTTGAATTCCTGCCTTATTATTGTCAAAGCTGACCCTAGATGTCAGGTTGATATACACCTGTGGATATTTGGCACAAATGAGACCAGGAGATTTGCACAACTAGTTGTAACACTTTTAATGGTGGATGTGTCATGTGAATGGATATGGTCTGAGTTACAAATAAATATAAAGCCGCAAAACACATCCATATTGATGAGAAATCTCTGCCAAAAGCATGCTCAATTGTTTGATTCAGACCTTTTTGTGATTAGTGTTTATGAATTACTCTTCAGTTAGTTGATACTGGAACAACCCGAAAGATAATGATGTATTTTACACCATAGCTATTATTTTCTGGCCAATCACAGTATCTCACAGTACTGCAACAATATAGTCCTCTCAATAGTTTACTTTGAATCTAATATTCATTTAAAATTGATTTCCTTAATGGTCCAAATCCAGCTTAAGTGTTGGTATATAGCTCGCTAACAATATCACAACATTTATGTCAGAAATATTTCATCTCAGGATGTAGAGTGATCGTTAACAGGTGGCTTGTCCAGCATGCCACCATTTTGGTGACTCACCTGAGATTACATGTGTTACCTGACAGGATAGAGATCGTTACTATTTCACATTTTCTTCCCTGTCAGTGTTCTGTCATCACATACAACTACACTCAGATGTTTACACCCAGGCCACATGTTTTGCCTGTGGTCTCCTGTCTACAGTTCTATGTTGACCACTTCACTATACATTGTCCTCTTGGATCAGCTTGACCCTGGGTCAGCTTCCTGCTATCATGTCCAGTAAATCGATCATATCCAGTTTCAGGTACTTTCTGTGAAGGATCTTTGATAGGGATGTCTAAGGTCAGGTAGCAGGTCACTGACCAGACATCAGGTAATCTAAACCTTTTGGGTCATCTCTTGATGACCACAGTGTACTACAGATAGAAAGAGGCTCTTGTGGGCTGTATTTGTCCTAGTTGACCACAGCTTCATAGTTAGACTAACAACTAGTCTCTGAAATGAACATATTTTACTGAAAAAAAGTTCATAGTAAAAAAAAAAAAAATATAATGAAAAGGAACCCTGAGACTTTCTTCATTTTCCTTAAGCTGAGGAAATCTAGACTTGCCACATTTTCTAGACTTGCGTGGCTTTCTTGGATATATTTACTTCAGGGTCTGTACGACAGACTACTTCATAGTCTTCCACCTTCAGTGCATGTCCTGGAAGTTTGATCCTTTGCTGTTACTGAAATTAAATAACTGACATATGTGGACTTTCACACTGTATCTGTTTATATTCTTGTGTGAGAACCTCCAATAGATGGAAGAATGTTGAAATAGTCGGTTCAGATACAAATTACAAGTGCTGGACTGATTGATTGAATAATCTGTCCATCGATTGATCTCGCTAACGTCAGTGATTATCGATAGGCTTGGGAGACTTACTGTTGTTCATTATAAAGGAAACTTGAAATTTAACTTTAGAAAGTGTGTTTATATTGTTATGTTTGTTAAATCAAAACAATAACACCTAATGCAGTTTCCTGACTTGTAAAACTGAAAATAGTGAAATGTAAACAACACACTCGCATGCCTGTCTCAACAGGAAGTATCCTCAATTGTCTTCATCGTAGTATTAATAGGTGCCTGTTTCATTTGCTCAATGTTTGAATGTGTCCTGTTATTGCGCACAATAGTTTTTTGGAGGGGTTTACTATCAATGATCGATTTCTCAGCTCCGAATACCGATGTGCATATTGTGAGTGACAACCAGCAGTACAAGATACATTGGTAAAATAGTGTTTTGATGATTTGGAGTATATTCTTATATCCTTATCCTGTGAATGATACAGGATTTAGAAAATACTCCCAAGACATTGTGTTCCACATATTACAAAAGTTGACATAAATTTCCACGCCTGTTTATTGTTTAACGAATAATTGTGAAGGAAGAATTTGGCATTCACATAAACAAATCAGCATGGCTTAATTGTATATTTAGTTCACTCAGAAACAGTTTCTCTGTCGATTTCCTGTTTCAGGGCTGTGTGATTTATCCAGGTATGCATAAGTAAGTCTGCCATGTTATTTAACGTTTTTGTATCTTTTGCAGATGCTTTGATGGTTACAATGCCACAGTGTTCGCATATGGACAGGTATGTACAACAAAGGCATGACGTGCAAATAAATGTCAAATTAGTGAGATGTATCTGATCCACAAGGAAATGGATTCTGCCCTTGTCATCCTTGTTGCTAGGATACATAAAATTACAGCCATGTCCTTTTTCATCATCAGATAAGGCGGTCACTGACCTGCGTGAACTGTAATGCATATCTGGTATACTACTCAAAAGAAATTAGGGAACACCTAATTATTTTCATATGGCTATAGTTTACCCCTTATGCAACGTTTACCTGTGAAGATCCAGGTTAGAATTGATCTTCAGTAACCCATGCTTGTCGTGAGAGGCAACTGAAACGAGATTGGGTGGTCAGGCTCGCTGACTTGGTTGACACACGTCATCATATCCCAATAGCATAGATTGATGCTCAAGCTGTTGATCTATGGATTGTCTGGTCCTGACTCAATTATTTACACACCACCGCCATATAGTTGGAATATTGCCGAGTGGGGCATAAAACTAAACTCACTCACTCACTCACTTCTTTGATGTCACTTTTCAGTAATATATATATATCTATTATAAGGACATAAATAGGTGAAAATTCAGCTTTATACAGACATATTTTAGACAGTGTTTATTGAAATATGTAAATATATTAGTTATTGTTTTTCTTTTTGAAATACAATTAAAGATAGTAGGATCAGCTGAAGGAGACGTGGGGTCCAACATCCTGTAGTTTGAACTTAACATGGATGTGTATAATACAGCTGTTTACTTGTTGGCATCTATGGAGATATTATGATGGTAATGAGAAGGCTACATTACTGTGGAGAAGCCATGTGGCTACAATGTATTGATTCATGACAGTAATGGTTATACAATGAGGCTGAAAATTGGAGACCCCAGCTTTTGTTGCCTAGGAGAAGGGCTTCTATTTGGCAAGTTGCTACAAGGACTAGCATACATATGCCTAGGTTATTGCTCTCTTGGGGAGGAGATTTTGTGAATGTTGAATAAAAGCGTTAAAAGTACATTGTGGGTCCGGAACGATCTATTTAAAATTATGTTTTGGAGCGGAAATATGTTGGGTGAAGGCGGAAAATGTCATCCACTAAGATTTTGATAGACATTTCGAGGGTTCACTGTTGAGTGAATATTTTGGGGTTAATGTTTCCGGTTGAATCAGTACATGTTTTTTTTCTTATGAATTAAATATTTTGAAATTGTAATGTTATACCTCCTGTATTTTTTGACAATGAATGATTCATTAGTATTCAGGTTTACCGCCTTTCGATGCTTTTGAATTACTTTGTTTGTCAAGGACACATGTTGAGCTTAATGTCACATGCATTAACAAAAAGGTCAAGAACAAGAGATGTTGACATCAATTGCCTTTATAATTTTACTGACTTATTGGGTTCCATGTGTATTTTTGTGTAGGTAATTATTAGGCACTGTAACATCAAGATATTATGCACTCTTTAAGCTCTTAAATTGCTTGAATTGATTTTTCCTGATAAGGTATCAGATTAAAGTTTCTCAAAAGCATGATAAGTGGTGAAATAATGCTATAAATAATGTAATTTATTTGATGCAAAGCATAGAAAATATTCTTCTTTTGAAACAGTGTGTACAACCTGACTGACAGAATTTTAATTATTTATCTTGAATTCAATTGATATATTGATATGCTTTCTGTGTTAAGTGCTCATGCAGAATCTGAAAACCAGAAAATTTTCCAGTGTAACCTCATTAACCTACAAAACAAACAAGCAAACACAAAACAGTTATTCTACCCCTATATTGACATCAGTGTTGGAAGAATATGTTACATGAGCCGAGGTAAAATGGAAGTTTACCTTCAGTGTTCAGAAGAAATTGATGGAAACACGCATTTCACTAGGGCTGTGTTCCATAAGGCAATCTTTAACTGCTAGGATTATCTTAGTCTCATGTTAAATTATGGGTGTTGCAGTGGTCACAGCACAGGAAGACTTTGCTTTGTTGAAGGGCCCTGTTACAGAATTAAGAAGCCATAGCTATCATTAAATGTTATTTGTGAAGTGGAGCCTTAGCTTAGATCCTATCTGAGTGTGCTAGACATGCTAAACTGTTATTTAGTTGTCAACCCATCATTACAGCACTGTTCAGTTACATGGCTGGCCATTCTGTTCGCTTGGCAGTAGTACACATGGTCCGGCCATTAACTCTTTTCGCAGTAGTACACATGGCTGGGCCATTCTGTTCACTTAGCAGTAGTACACATGGATCCGCCATTCTACTCTCTTGGCAGGAGCACACACGGCTGGGCCATTCTACTCACTTGGCTGGGCCATTCTACTCACTTGGCAGTAGTACACATGGCTGGGTCATTCTACTCACTTGGCAGTAGTACACACGGCTGGGCCATTCTACACACTTGGCAGTAGTACACATGGCTGAGTCATTCTACACACTTGGCAGTAGTACACACTGCTGGGCCATTCTACTCACTTGGCAGTAGTACACATGGCTGGGCCATTCTACTCACTTGGCAGTAGTACACATGGCTGGGCCATTCTACACTTGGCAGTAGTACACACTGCTGGGCCATTCAACTCACTTGGCAGTAGTACACATGGCTGGGCCATTCTACTCACCTGGCAGTAGTACACACGGCTGGGCCATTCTACTCACTTGGCAGTAGTA
>VKKT01002284.1:262679-283723 GCA_008038995.1 Haliotis laevigata | reverse complement strand
TACACTTGTTGGTACTTCACACATATGTATTACCTTTTCTTCCAAACTTGACATGGGGCTTAAGAATCAAAGAGTCCCACAGCCATTTATAACATATGTGACTGAGATTGAATTTTCTTCACAATATATTTACAAATCAATATTTTAAAGTGCAATTTCAATATCAGGGACTGCCAATACTTTGGCCACACACGAGGCAAACAGTAAATACACAGATACGTATTCCAGGACGCCACATTCCTAATCTAAGAAGAACGTGATCACTCACAATTATTGACTCTGATTTCTCAACAAAAAATCTTTCTTTATCCATCAGGTCCTACAATCGTGTGCAGTGCTCTTATCACAGCAACTAGGGCACTGCTCACCCAATATTCGTCAGGTATTCGAGGCTATTTCAAGTTTGAACAACCCCTCTGGGCTCACTGACGGCACAGGAGATAGGACATATCAGTCGGCATTTTTTACAGCCATGACAAGAGATTTGTTTCAATTAAATATGCGACAGATGCCTCATAGAACTGGGGCAAAACAAGGCAACATCTTTATCAGCTGATTTATATATCGACTTCTGGATAAATCAAAACATCAAAAACAGTTAGTTGTTTCAGTTGTTAGCATAGCATGTTCCTTGCAACCAGTCTGACAACATTTCAAAACTGAAATCTTGAACAAACGAACATCTTGACTCCTACAGTTTTAGGACCTGGAGGGCCAAGCACAGGTTTTGTGTCAGCAAACAGGACAGAGTATTTTGACTAGCATTAAGATATTTTTTAGGAATTTGGAGAATTCTACAAGCGACAGTGACCATACTTCATGTGTAACTAGTTGTAATATAATGTCATAACCTGCATACTTCTCAGTGTCTCCTTGTTTCTCCATTAAAAACATCAGCTCCACACACATTCAAGCAAACATAGTTTTTTACCTGGACAAACAATATCTTATTCTTAAGATAAACAGGTCTGTTTAAACACTATTATAAGACCAGGATGCCTGGCTTGGCCAGAGAGCACTTGCCGAGCAAACCACACCGCCATCTTCATGTCTGAGCAAATATTACAAATATAAACATACACAAATAAGCTAAATATATTTCCTTAATCATAGACGTGAAATATTTTTAGGATGTTAAGGGCAAAAAGAAGATTGTTATTTTCTCCCTAAGCCACCTCAAGTCATGGTTAAGATACACTTAAGGAACAGGCCATGTTTGCTATCAACACGAAACCAATACCTAATGGCAGTTTGCTTCATTGTATAATTAATCCATGTTAAGTTTTAAAACTCTCAACCCTCCATCATGCAAATTCTCACAAATTCCTTTTCAACAACAATTCAAAATATTCTGTCTTACAAATATTAGCATCTAGATTTAGACAAGAATTTCTGAAACATAAATGTCCACACATCCATTTTAGGAACAATTAAAAAATAAATGTATTTTTCATGTATATTCATAAAGATATATGAACAATTCATACTATTCAAATAATTTACCTTGATTTCCACAAATTATTCACCAAACATATTTTTGACTGGGAAAACTGCGAAAAAAATTTCCAACAAGTGACATAGCACATGTTCTAAGCAGGAGCAGTTAATCCTAATCCAGAAGTTGACAAACTATGGTCACATGCACTTTATCTGTCAAATGACCTACTTGGACATCAACTCAGTGTATTTGCATACATCTCAGATAAAGCTAATCCTTGAAAAGTCAATAGTGTGTACAAGCTATCGTAACCATCATCAGCTTTTCGGCCTGTGTCTAGACAAGCGAGGGGAGGCAGGTGACTCTATCTGCATTTGGGTGTAACAGTATAGCATATGTACCACAGTCTTAACTTTCTGGTATCATTTATATACCCTTAGTGCTTGAAGTGCTGAGTTTTAGAAACACTTGTAGCTATCTTTCTCATTTTAGTTACCTGTACAAAGTATTCAGCTTCACTCAGCTACCTGTTCAACATTGAGCAATAGGAGTTGATTCTTATAATGACTTGTAGCCATTTTTTTTAATTTTAGAAATAGGTTCATCTTCTGCTTCATTTTAATACCTACATGATATATTGCAACAAAGGTTAAAGAATATAACAGCTGCAATCTATGTTTTTTATTTTTAGATATATTCACATCTTCTGCTTCATAATACAACATTGTACTATAACAGCTGAAGTTTCCAATGATTGTAGTTATGTTTAAAAAAGTGTTTTGCTTAATTCAAACACGTACAAGTCAAAGTTGAATAAGATAACAATTTGATAAATGTCAAGATGAAGAGATTGACACTGTATCTACAGTCTTGTATACAAGATATACATTTGTTGTAGTTGATAACTTTCAATTAATTCCATCTACAAAAACCAATAAGAATGAAGCAGAGTTCCCAAATACCATGTACCATCCAAGTCTATCTAACATCTACCAGATACCTGCCATACCGGGTATTCATATCCCAAGTTTATCTGTCAAAGTAAACGTCCGACCATGTGTAACCAGCAAGACCCTGAAATCTATCACGGCTTTTCACCTGACCGATTTCTGTCAAATGATCTACCTGTAATATTCCTACTGTTGTAATCACAGGTATTCACAGGTGTGTGAAAAGATGCGATACTCTGATAATGTGAAAAGTCCTGGTTCAAAATATCCTCCAACCTACCTCAGAGTGTCCGTTGTCCACGATCTGAAGAAACACGGGAGAGCCCAACATTCCTAAGTGACCTATCTGGCTGTCGACCACAGCTTGTAATATTTCATGAAGCTTGCCGTCTACCTTCTTGTCTACAGTTGACAACTGGTCACAGCATGAAGATGAACAAACTCTGGAGTTTATTTACTGTCACAGAACTCCGATCTATTCTCGAGCCCGACTCCAACTATTCAAACACCCAGCAGTCCCCTTCCACAGTGAAATGAGAGACCTCTCACCGTCGCTTACACCGTAAAACTGATAAAATTGCCACACAGGCATACCTGGGTTACCACCTGTAATCAACACTCCCTCTTTATAACAACAAATCAGGGAGACAGGCTCGCTCATTCAACTAGCCAGAGGGCTTGGACCCAGTTGGGAATCTCTCCATGACAGGTTCTACAGTTCTGTCTCTGTTTACCCCTATAATTAACTGGAAATCACAACACTGTTTCTCTACCCATCCTTATATCACAAAAATGTTTAAAACTATTGCTAGCTTTACTCTGGCTTCACTATAAAGCACCCAGCATCGTAAACACCATGTAGGTTCTTGCATTAGGATTCGATGAAGCACGAATGTGATAAAATAATCTTCTAAACAGATAATGTTCATTGAGTGACAATCTATACAGGTACAGGCCTTTTAACACACATTTATTTACTGGCACCTGAAGTACTTCACCCTTGAGCCATTATCACACCTATCATTATTCGAGCATTCTTGTGTTTATTACACTACAGTGACTATGTCAGTGTATACACTAATTCTAGCATAGATATCAATACTCATATATAATGTATTTCAATGTTTCATTGTTTATACAAAGCATTTATTTTTAATCAGCAGGTGTAGGTGTGTGGGTGGCTTAAGGTTGAAATGTATCAGCATCTAATTATGTAAATAGTCTTCAGTTTAGTAGGGTGACAGTTTGTCAAAAAGTATTCTCTCTACAAGTGAGTGAACAGTATTTGGAGAAGCAGTGTCTTGGAAAAATGAAAAAGTCGAGCCTTTTAAGTCGAGCCATAAAATTCCATTACATATATGATCATGGTAATAGTGTAGTCACAAACATGTGGACGACCGCTTCACCACAGATATGTGACACTGGTGGAGAGCCGGAGATTATCTCGAGGAAGATGGCTGGAAGGTGTGGAGCACACGGGGATGACAAGTGCGGACTCGATCTGCCCGATCACGAGATGGTCCCACCTGTAATAGCGTTACCTCCATGGACGATCTAGACTTAAGAAGTATCTGTGATCGTTTTTTAAACCAAATAGGTCAGTTGTGAAAGACGGCCGTCTTGGGTGACAGCGTTTGGTGTACGACAGGTTTGTCACGTTATACAGCTATCAGACATTACACAAACTTGTACTGTCTGCAGACAGGAGAATCGCACATCTGTAGTCACAGTCACTGTGATCTGTCTCTCTGTCACCATAGGAATGTCGACGTACCTCACAACAACTGTACGTTCAGGGGTACAGCCTCTTTCATCCAGCTTATCAGTACTTAATACCTCCTCCAAAGGTATTTAACACAATTTACAAATGCACAGGTGTTTGGGGAACACATTGTGTTATGTTTAATGATAAGAGGTAAAATGATTAACACTCTTTTCATGCATTTGTCTGACTTCACATTTCAGTGAAAGTCACTTTCTTTCAATTGAAATTTCTACCATGTAGTTAGTCCCTGTCTTTAATGTAAACCTACCTGATTCTGAATGAGTACAAACTTGGCAACTCCTATACAGTTTTTCTACATACTAGTCAATAGTTCAACTTTCAAGTCATATTAACCTTACCACTCACAACATTGTATATCTTAAATCACCTCCCATATCTCAAATATTTTCTATCCAAACACACAAAGAAATACTCATAATTCAATTAACTGTGACAAAGAGTTGAATATGACTTTATGTAATAAGATATTGATAATCTAAGTCAAACACACTTGCATTCCCTTTCCCCTTTACAAGTAGGAAATTGGATATTAAGTCTTCCACAAAGGTTCCTCCCTGTGCTAGTCAGTGCCTTTAAAGACTCACCAAACACATAAAACACCTCTCTGTTGGTTTTGGCCTAAGTAAATGCCAGTCCATATTCAACATCAGAGGTGTAAAGCAATACATATATGGGCCACAGATTTATGTCTAACATATTCCCACAGCTTGGACAAGGGTGTCAAGTATCACTGCCTTGTAAGTAGCAAGTCATATTTACATCAGAGCTGTAAAAAGTCCAATGTTCATATTCAAGACTATAGTTCATTGGTTTAACAAGGCAGACAGTCAGACATTTGGAGACAATTTTCGAAACAATGACCAAACTTCATGTTTATAAAGTCTGTACTTGCTATATTACATCAATATTGTTAATGTTATCTGATTACGTCTTAAGCCACAGACACATGATTGGCTTTACTAGTCACGAATCCTAATCCACATAATACTACTTTCCTAAGTCCTACTTAACACCATCCGTCATTTATCAATCAATGGAGAGAAGACAGCATGAGAGGAATGATCACGACATGCCTAAACTCATCCAATCTTCTTACATTCCCTCTTCTGTCGATCCAGAGTTGATACCATAATCTTCCCAACCCCGCCCACTTTTATATCCCACTGATTGTCAGATTACCTGTTACTGATTACAGGTGTCTGTGCCTATTAATTATGCACTGCATACCTGTCATCAAATGCTCACTTCAACTTTTATCTACCTTTTCACTGACTTCCCCCCAAGTCCAATTCCCCCCCATTGTTACCTGTATAAAGATCTGTCCATTAATCCCCATCCCCATTCTAAATGATGCCATCCCCCTTTCAGCATCTACCCCTTAAACTCCACCCATTCCCCACCCACAGTAAACTATAATCAACTCTGACATAACCCCAATAAGGAGCATCTAAAGCCCTCTTTTGAAGTCTTGTATTGCATCCCCCATTCAAACCCTTGTCATCAGTGCCAATAATGATCATTCAGCTCAACAAAACTAATGAAGTCTTGTTAATTACTCTAATAACTTATTACGTCTGTCTAATAAATAAGAACATTAAAACTAGTTCCATGTTCCTTCCATAATGCTCATGACTACATCATTTTCACTTAATTTAATGTATTAGGGTACACTCAAATTTCATTCTCAGCTTCCTTAGGAGAATACACATACATGTCCCAAATAATTACTTATGAAACTGCTGACTTTAAATTCAATTTATTAGTTAAGAGTTACTTACTTAAGACTAGTGGTAAGAAAATATTGTAATGTTAAGAAAGGTACAATACGTTATGGATGACAACTTGATTATTATTTTCTTCTTCATTATCATCCATAAAGTATCCAACCATTTTTATTACTCATCAACTTCTAAACTGCCACTCAAACAAATCATTGTAATGTTAATAAAACTGGCAAACCATTAACATAGTAAGAAATCACTAACAGGTACAGTCCATTGTACGAGCTCAACTACATCATGAGCATGTGTTTATGAATTTCTATAAAAGAGTAGTTCTACAGGTGTTCAAAGAAAAGAATGTTACTGCCTGGAAAACAGTTTACGATTTTACAACTGAATCAAAATAAGCTAAGATATAAGCCCTATTCATTCAACCAACCACAGTAAAGTGTGAGAGTTAAGCATCCCACATACATCTCTAAGATAGATAAACTTGTTTATTTCTCCTTGCTGAGCCTCATTAACAAGTATAATTTTTATATTGAGATCAACCTGTTGTACAAGTTCCGCCCATCAAATGACGACAAGAGATAAATGTGTTCCCTTGTTACTCCTCCTTCATATAAGAAAACCATCTTCAGGCTAACCCGAAATAATCTCTTCTTTCAAGCTGACTAGTGGCCCATGAATCCCTGTCAGCCGAGAACTTCAGTCTCACTATTTCACATTCCTCAGGTGAAACCCAAACCTTGCCACGCCCACTTTCCCTGCCCCACACCATGTCAGCTGACCACACAGCCTGGTTTACCTGTAATCACTGAAGCTTGACCCTTACCTGGTTGTACAATGTAAAAGTCCTAGTATGTCCTGTCACTGACGGCTTGTCATTACACTGGCAGAGTAGACGACCAAATACCTGGTAAATGATTCCCTCCTATGTTCAGCCACTCGTAACCTCTCGCCCCACCCCCCTTCATTACCATAGCGACACAACAATTGCACTCCTTTTATAGCGCTGTCCCCATTATACTGCCACATCTAGTGTCAACAGGTATCTGACTGTATATCTTACTCTCAGCCCACCACTATAAAATAAACATTGCTATCACAATCAGTAAATATTTGCAGTTCTGCTTACTAAAATCCCCATCATACAGTTTTCTCTAATCCCAATCCTGTATGGCTGAACTTGCCTTCAAAAAGATTTAAGCCGATACAATCTATACACAACCTTGTTTTGCCAAATTTCCAAATCAAACCAATTAACAAGTTCTAACCTCCGGCCACATAACATAAACAAATCCAAATAACTTTAAACCACACATACTTTCCAGTGAATATAAATCTAGGAATTAAAACCCCATAGCTCATAAATCCATGTTGCTATTTTCAAAATCCTGGGAATGTCACAAAATTTAATTAAGTCACAAATGTTTCGTAGATGCTGAAAACATAAAATACCAATAAAAAAAGATAATTCTGTTTTCAGAGAAAGGCACATGTTAAAGGTTTGATTCATTCATGTTGGGTTGAGCCTGGAGGCTGGACAGGGGAATAGTATATGTTGATCAGTGAGAGCCCAAGGCAGATCTACTGTTCACCTACACACTAGGTCCTTGTACATAACTATACTGATCCTGGGCCCTGTTCTGAACAGCAATCATAAGTATACAACTAAATTGAACATAGGCGTATGACAATCGTAGTCATACAATAACTTTGTAAAATTGGGCCTTGAACTTGTCATTTACCTTGCCCCTTTATTGTAGATTAACTGACAGTTGATGATTGAGGGATGAAGTTTTAACTATCTCTATTCAAATCAATAGGGTTTGTGGAACCAACACAATGTTTTGAACATCTTAAAACGTATGGTCATCTCTGCGTACTACACTGAATAATGATAAGGCATTGCAGACATGAAAACAGTGTGTGAATGCTTAAGCGGCTTATGCATATTTCTGAAAACGATACGATACATGGAAGAAAAAACAAACAAAAGGAAACTGAAATTGAGAGAAAGTTGAAGAGTTTAGGAAGAATACACATGATAGAGCAATATGACAGCAAGGACAGAAAGAGATGATGGGGTGGAGACAGCATCGATGTAGCTTATCTCACACCTGTTTCAATTTGTAAAGAAAATCCTCAAGCTATCTCCATGTCCCTTAAACTGACCTGTCTCCCCATAAATATTTCACCCAAACACCCAACAACAAGTGTGTCCATCCTTCACATGGTCTAGACACAAAACGGTGGCCATTCCCATAAACCCCCAAACACATCATTATTGAGAGAAAGAATAGAAGCCCTCTTACCCATATAAAAGAACAGCAGTGTAGAACTCAAGTGCTTTAAAGCAATTTGATTGATTGTAAACTTCCAGCTAGGGCGATATTGCTAAATAACCCCTAGTGTTACAGAGAGGGAGCAGGGGAATGCTGTCCCCTTAGGGTGTGCAGTATTACAATGTGACTATATGGGAATATGACAACACTACACTGCTATAGTGAGGCAGTCAGCTGAATCTGCCTTGGGCAAGGTTGACAAGACATTGATAAGCTTGGCTGTAATGGAGAGGGTGAAGGGACACCTCACACCTCCCCCCCCCCTCTCCCCTTCTCTAGCCTCCCTGTGGCACCCCATGTTCTTCAATGATTCTAGAGGATCTACCTGCTTGACTGCTCTCAAATCTGGGTTCATTACAGGTGGTGTGAAATCTGTTTCATTTATGAGCTATTTTTACCTTTTAAACCTACTTCAATGCTAAATAAACTCGACATGAGAATGAAAACAGTATAAACTTCCATTTTGTATTGAAATTGCTAACAATTATTACCATTTCACAACACCTAGAAGGAAAATGACCTACTGCTGAACCTACAATTACACTTTCCTTGCACAGGTAAAAACTCCTCTTAAACATTACCACAAACACAGAAAGACTAAAAATTATTTATGGACTTGTCACGGCTTGCATGTCAAGGAGTGTATATGAGTGTAGACAAGGAGTGTATACGTGTGTGTATACAACTCAAATGGAGCCACAGGTTAATAAAGTCGCATTCCACAAATTTCTGAACCTCACCAGGCGGAGAGCTAGCATGAATAATGATGTATCATTTTGAAAGGTGTGATTGTCCAATACGCTGTCTTGTGAGAATAATACATTCAATACCTGAGTGAACAGTATTAATCCCATCTAAGCCACGAGACCGTGTCTTGTTACTAGACAAACAAGTAACCAGCATAGAATCAATTGTATTCTCATGGAACAAAATAAGGTAACATAAAAACATAGACGATGAAAGTTTACTACTCCTTGTTCGATATCAACAAGAAATTATACAGAGAATATTGTAAGTAGATGGTGAGTCAATCTATTCACAACATATGTGATAACATCTCAAATGTTTTCTTTCATACTTGTTCCCTTACTTTTCATCATCAGTATATAACAAGCTAATCAGTATAGCCCGTATCTCCATATCTAGATCTCCCCACACAACTACAAAGGAATAATCACAAATATTCACTGTAAAACTGTGCATATTTGCAACAAATGGAAACTAACTGCAACTACAGAGTCTCTGGTTGGATTAAACAAGAGCTTAGCTCCTCTGTGTATGGACTCCTGTTAAATACAGTGTACATAGGCCTGCTTGGACAGGGATTTCATTGGAAATTGATACACCTACCTGCTGCAACATGACCTCAATACTGTGGCCTATAGATCCTGCGACTCACTGGTTCGGAACTCTCTGTTAACTGCCTATTATGTCATACACAGCTTTTATAGAATATTGACTATGAGTAAAATACCATACCATGATGGAATCAATTTCCACTACCTTCTGAACAACAAAATAAGCCCTTAGGAAAATAGGGTCAATGTTTGAGGAAGATATAATGGGAGGCAAGTTTTAATTACTGAATTGAACCAACAAAGATTTTGTTGGTAAGTAAACATCTTTGCAAAACATTTTTTAATGTTTTGGTATGATGGTTGTTTATTGAGAGTATTGACAGAAAAATGTGAATGTTTGTAACAGACCAGGTGACATACCTTGAATGATAGTACTTGTACAAGAGTTTATAAAAAAAATGTCAAAAAGTTGTGAATTACTTTACAAAAAAGGTGCATATCTCCAAAATAGGAAATACTTGCATTCATTGACATTTTGACCCTAAATGGGAAACGGACACATTCCACACAGCTGACACA
Organism: Haliotis laevigata; assembly: GCA_008038995.1. Classification (NCBI taxonomy): domain Eukaryota; kingdom Metazoa; phylum Mollusca; class Gastropoda; order Lepetellida; family Haliotidae; genus Haliotis; species Haliotis laevigata. Next base: position 273,603 of record VKKT01002284.1, on the reverse strand, counting down.
TGTAGGGAAACCTGATCTCGTCAAGCTCTAACTTACACTGTCCCAGCGTATACCAAACAGGTAAATCTTTAAGCCATAGGATTTACTGAAAATCAACTTCCCCAAATCATCAAACTAACAACACACCTCTCTTGCATGGATCAATGTCTGTTGGCTTAATGCAAAAGGATGAACGAAAACAACATGGCTTCATTAGGGAAAAGAATCCGTCTGACTCATGGGACCAGTATAACAAATAGACCAGTACAATATCAGGAACATCAACAGTAGACTTTAAGTGACCCTTGTCAACCAGCAGATGTTTTGTCATCAAACACAGTCAGGGACTAATGAGAGAAGTGATGTGTGAGGACCATATTTGAGGCGACACTCACGACAGTTATGGTCAACATACAGGTGAATGTGCTCATGTCCACTGACCACACAAACTATGTCCATAAACTCCTACAAATTAACTGATACTGCCACGCCAATCAAGTGAGAATTTCTTTTAAACATTTCCCATATACCTACTCATGAACGTATTTCAAACTAGTATACACATTGAGGAATTATCATTAGGATATTGAGAAAATATCTTTGGGATTGTCTTTTCATCCATCCTTCTATTTTTGTCAACACAAATAAATCAATAAAATTTATGAAGCATATGCATAAGTCTAGATGAAAACAATATACATACTTGTACCAAATAAGATGAAGACCACTTATGGTCCATCTTTGTCAAATATTTCTGCACTAACCATTGACTTAAAACAACAGTATTAACTGTACTGAATGAAAAAAAACTGGGGCAAAATATGAGTCAGAAAATATGCAAGGCTCATCCCTAGCATCGTGGCCACACCCATCTCAAGCAGTTATCTGTTCAGACCAAGTGGTGCCCTTTCAACCCCATCCCATCCAAGGACAAAATATTTTACCTGTTGCAGTTCCTCGAGAGAGTCACAGTCAGTGGAGGACAGTTGCATAGCACTAGGCATGTTGCATAGTCCAGTGATGGCTCTGGGAATGTCTACCACATAAAACTGCTGGGGCTGTTTCAGGGAGTAACAGAGCGACATGGCAGCTATAGAGAGAGGTCCTAGGTAACGACTGTAGAGCTGTACACTCCTGACACTGGCATATAGGATCCACACGCTATTGTTGTGGCGTAGTCACCCGGATTGTTCACCGGCCACTGTGCCACAGCATCACCACGCGCTGAATGAGCCGCAAGGACAGTGGGAGACGGAGTCAGTGATCCACGGGGAATCTACGTGGGGCAATCTACGGCCCTCGTTTACCGTAGCTGCAAGCTCCCAAAACTAACCAACATCACAGCTCCTGCTGCTCAAATATATCACGCAATTTCTACATTTAAACATAATCTGATTACTTTTTTATGATAGTGTCTATATCGGTTTCGGTTGTTTTTTCAACCCATTGATTTTCTTTTCCTCTCAGTGATGAGGCACCATATGTAAACACCTTTCAATGAATTGATCAAGTCTGTTGTGGAATGAATAGCTTATTGATTCTCCTTTAATGAAAACTGGCAAACGTGATGATTTCAACAATTTTTTGTCTTAAGACACTTTTTTCAACCAGACAGAAAAATAAGCTAAAAAAGATTTTGTCATAAAGTTTAAATCTAAATTTTCTTCCTGAAATGGTATCTTTAATTAAATGAACGTCAATGCAGCTTCACTGCATACAGAATGTCATTAATTCTTAAAAATGTATTTAAATCTGACAGTGATGATAACATGCTTACGTATGTCCTTCCCCAAGGACAGCACAAAGTTGTGAGACAAGTTTTGTCTCCACAAGATTCAAATGACAAAATGTCAAAGCACCAGTTTGGTCAATTTAAGTGATTACTAAGTAAGTAATCAGTAACCACAACATTGTGTTTACGATACAAAAAAATAATTTCTGTAAAATGTCATTTTCAAATACTTTAAGAAAAATTAAATCAGCAACGATCTGAGACCCTTGTTTAAGCTGACAATATATGATACAACAATCATTACAAAAATGTGTCTTTTTATGTTAATATGACCTCCTTTGAATCTTTGCACAGTATTCAATATAGAACCATGAAAAAAACATACGCAAAACCACTTGAGACTAATAGTAATAGAGTAATACAACAACGCATGTGAAGTGTGCTATCATGAAATGCACATTATGTAGATTGGTGTCAGGACACCCTTATAATAACATGTGTATCATGGGGATCGCTTTCGGTGGTGCTGGGACAGAGAGGAAAGCAAAAGCACAGGAAATTGTTATTGACTAACTATAAAGACTACTATAGCAGTCACCATTCAATAAGGGCTCATTTCCATGCGGAAATTCTTGTAGCAAATATCCTGTGACTTCGATAACACAGTGATAGCAGGCATACCTGTGTCAGAGTTACAAGCATGATCAAACAGCAGTTTTAATTAGTCAGTAGTCTGTTACCCAAAGGGAATAAAACTTCTGGTTCAAAGTGCTGACTGGAGTCAAATCCAACCAAAAAATTAAGTCATAGAATCTTGAAAAACGTAATCCAAACAAATATCTCACTGAATATCTTGTGCAATTGCTTTTAGTTATTCTTATCACCTATTAAACTTTTAATTCACTTATCCAATCCCTTGGAGAACAAAAAGTACCTATTTGAAAGTAGCAAGAAGACAAATCCACAATGAAATTACAAAATGGAATCCTTCCCTCAAAATTTTAACATGTATGGAATGGGTTCTAGAAACACTTCGGGACGGTTTAATCAATAGAAACAGCATTATACTGTGTCATTTTTATCATCAATTTCTATTTTCTTTTCAATTTGTTCAACAAATACAATTAATCAATCCAGAATTGTTTATGCTTCTCTGACATCAAAAGCAAATTTGTTTGACTTACACACACAAATCAAGTAAGGTTTTCTGCTATGACTCATGAAAATATTTATTTTCGTTGGACGAAGTCATCCATCTCAGAGATTAGATGAAGCAAAACGCAACAGTGACGATGCTAACATCATTTCATCGCACTGTTTGAATTTCTGATCAGTATGGCAGCAAATCGTTGATTATGCTAAAAATAGATCTTGATTCTTGGCGTCAACACTCCTAACCATATCAATCAAATTTTCCGGGATGTTTCTTAGTGAAAACCTCATTCTCTCTGTGTGATCAAACAATCCCCCTTGATTCTGTAGCTATTCCTGGTTGATAATTTGTTCCATTTATAACACCAAAGCTTGCTGGTTAACAAATGATCTTAACCAATACAACATCAGGGCAATGAAAAGACATCCACATCTAGACACACTGGAAGATCCCATAGTTCTAAATATACTTTCCACACAACTGCCCACAAGGTGTTAAGTTGCCATTACGCCAAATAACAGATTAATACACAGTACTAATAATACATGAAAATGGAAAAATAAAACAATGAAAGCAAAATGAAAATAAAGTCAACATACCTACTAATAAAGAGATTGTCCTGCAATCAATTGTAAGATCAAGGCTAATATAGGGGAGGTGGGGTATCCTAGTGGTTAATGTGTTTGCTCGTCACGCCGAAGACCTGGGTTTGATTCCCCACATGGGCACATTGAGTGAAGCCCATTTCTGGTGTCCCCCGCCGTGATATTGCTGGAATATTGCTAAAAGCAGCATCAAACTAAACTCACTCACTCATTCCTTAAATAATTCAAAGAAGAAGAGCATCAACAACAAGAAGGAAATTAAGAATGTCCCAAATTCCACAATATTATTACCCCACTCAGAGGATCAGTGGGCATTCGATTTGAATTCTCAACACCCTGGAGAACATATGACATAGGTTAGACTACAGTGCAGGATCAAACGCAGTTCAAAGTCATTCACAAGCCAGACATTTGGTATTTATTAATTAAGACCCTGGTCTTGCACCGTTATAACTTACTGTAAGCAAATGACTCCATTTCTCAAAAAAGCACTAAACCCCTAATCAAGCAAAGTCTGCCAAAGAAGTTTAACCACAGAGTTTAACTATTCGAGGCATTGAGGTATACCTTATTTCAGAAGCCTCAGAAAATATGAGTAAAAAAACATTTAATTTAAACATTGAAAGTTTTCTTCAACTAGCGCTGACGTATCTACAATGCTTGAAGAGTTCTCTCAAACAAGCAATTTCAGATAAAACCAGTTGAGAGCAATCACCAAAACCACCAGTCTCCATCCCCACAAGCACACATGTAGTCTTGTAGTCTTCAAAGAAAACTGAAGGATGAATAATGTTGTACAAGCTCTTCGTGTCAAAAGTTGGTATAATTAAAGAAACACGAAATCCAGAAAATACTCACTGTCTAAGGAAGCATGTGACACCTATCACTATGGGTGAAGAATAATCACTTGCCTGCCTTCCGCTCAGCCCGGACTCTAACACAGGAAGTTTAAAATACCTCCAAAACAATTAACCCTTGTGTGTAATGAAAGCCTTGAAACCTACGTCTTTATTAATATGAAGCCTAGGTCAATGAATGCCCACAATTTCTCACCATCCAATCGTTTCCTGGGTTATCTCCCTTGGATACAGCTCTTCTCTAGGGAACGTGGCAACAATGCCAGTTAAAAGTGTTACATGTCTATTACTTTGCTATTTTATGCTTGACAATGTCTGGTAATGATCTGTGATAAATCTTGCCACTAGGTGGCGGTGTTTGCGACTTTGGTCAGACATACCTAGATGCCTCACTACACCACGACAGCGTCATACAAGGCAGGAGCGTTCTAATGATGTCTTCCCATTAATCCAATGACATAACCTGATAAGGTTCATTAAACTTAAAAGCGTCTTTAACCTCTAGGATCAAACACCACATTTTTCACTTCAATCTGAAATTCTCTTCTAATTTGAAACAGAAGGGAAATAGTTTGTTTTAACAAAATTTAATTTGCTGATAGATATCGTCAAGTAGGTAGAACAGTTGTGTATGGTATATTTGTAGCTTATATATTCTACCCCATTAGTGGTGGTCCAATTAATTGAAATAATCGAAGGTTGGTTGCAGTGACAAAACTACCAAGCAATCGATCATGTTTTCTCATAATTGAACACAAACAATTCTGGAACATTTTTTGCATTAACAATTTTTCCACACAGTTGGTTTTGTCAGTTACATTTCATGAGTACTACAAGCTTGTTCCAAGTCATGATTGAATTTATCTTAAAGACCCCAAGAAAGCTATGTTCCTAACATACTAGTTATCCTAAGATGTGAAATTTGCCCCAAAAAACCCCAAAGAACTACATGTTTTTTCTATATGTTTTTGTGCATTAACAAAAATAACCAGGACAAATTCATAAATGGCGCTAACCAATTATTTTCGATGACTGATCAGTTGTAATGAAGCAATCATCAATTATGAGATTTTAACCAATTCCCAATACCTAAAGGGTGTTTTGTATAACAAGCTATGTCTAGTCATGAGTCTTGTATGAAACAAAGAATTAGAGAGCCAAGTTATCCATCAATCAGTCAGTGTAGAGAGTGACCCAGTCGATGAAACCAGGAACTCGTACATATGTACCCACAAATAATTCATTACTTCCATTCATAACCCATATATTATCACCACTATGGATAGCTATTCATAGATATGTGCTTGTGATATAGTCAGATGAATTCAGATGAATATAGTACAAAGAATTTAGTGCAGATTTCTTTTGATCATGAAAATGGTTTTGTAACTGTTACATGTACATTAAACAATATAAGCTTTATTTAACGCACAGATCAAACTTCACCTTGGGGTATCAACTTTAAAACCTTGTACATCAGAAATATCAATTGAAATTCTGGTTACTGTTTTGACTTGTGTCCAAATTTAAAAATAATTAAAATTGTTAAAAAAATTCCAAAATAACCAAACATGACTTTCAGGTTCAATAACTGCAATTGACAGTAAATGGTATTAAAAAGGTGGTCTTACCAGGCAGTTTGGAAGTGGATACATTGAGAAGTTGCAAGTCAGGTGGGACAAAAATATCCTGCTTCAGACCAATGCCAGATAGAACTGTGGACAATATTCTAAGTGGGACAACCATTAAATGTCATCATGACAGTTGACTTTCCTTTCACCGTGGTTATTGCTAGTTCTTATACAGCTGATGACATCAATTTCAAAACCTTATGATGTCAAACTCCATGACAATGATAAGCAATATATAAATTAATCCTGATATGGATAAATAAATCAGACAATTTCTATAATTATTCAGCCCAGGTGCAGAAACCCAGTGAGACTTGAGGAGTCCTGCTAGGAAAGCCTTTTATCCAGGTTCAGGGCCCAGTGGGACACATACTTCCCGCGAAGTAGAACTTCATAGGATGATCATCGGAGATGGAGCGAGGCCCTGTTGGATACTAGCTTGAGCTGAGTTTTGACCCTACTGGCAGACAAAATTAACAGAGCCAAGCCTCTGCGGCACAAGCGAGTCACGCTGATGCCCTGGGAGTAATCACAGATCAAATACTATGTCTCCCAAAGGTTGCCATAAAAAAAGTATTAGTCATATGCATGCAAGCTTTCAATATTCTTGATGAGGAATTCCTTGGCCTGATTGACATCTACCATGCTTAAAAATCATACTGGGGATAATCTGAACATGTAAGGGCAGGTTGGTTATCGGCAAAATGTGGGGAGGAAATGGGTGATAAGTGTCCAAGACGTTGCCATGTACCCAGGTTTAACAAAACCATTGGCTACTGGACAAATGCAAGCTTTAATCATGGCCCCAGTTTAAATGCAAGAGGTCTCACTTGTTGATGGAAATATGCAATTTCAAATGGACTATTTTGTACACCTATATTTTACCAGAATGTAAGGACCGTGTTGATGAAGATGACAAAAACGTATGGATTCCCAATCTGATCAAACGAACCAAACACTATGTGAACTATAGATGAGTTATACAGCTATGTAGGGTTATAGAAATGTGTTATATTACACAACAAACAAACAAACAAATGCTATCTAAGAACAATCTGTCAATTTGAATGTGTGGGATAAAGTTTCAGTTTTGAAGTCATGAATATGATTAAAAGTTGATAAAAACTAGGGTAAACGGATGAAGAAAAGATGGAAAAATGATGAAGCTGTGGACTAGAACACAAGCAGCAGGTGCCCTTCAAGACTCGTTATGCTATCTTCAGGTTGATATGATCACAGGAAACCTAGAGACATCCTTTCATTTGAGATGGAGATACACAGAGATACCCAGAGAAGTAGGATGCTAAACTCTATCACCACACCTACTTATTTACACTTATACAAGCCTAGATATAGCATAATATATTATGGACATAATATTATCATATCTTTATGATGGTCAATGTTTTCTTCTACATGTATACTAATAATGTAATATTATTTCTGTCGTAATATGATTTTTGTATTTTTAGCCCCCAAGTTCAGGTTGAAAAGGTAAAAAAACTTTGTTTAAATTTAAATTTCAAGTATTTATTTATATTTCCTTAAAATGTTAAGTAGGCAGAGAAAGGAATAGGTTTGAATGACAGTATCTTAAATAACTTGATTTAATTTCTAAATAAAACAAATTCTCAGCTAAAAGGTTTTGAAAAAAGTTCTCAAGAAATGTTACAAATTTAGTTTATTGTTTGTTAGATGCAAGCAAACCTACACTGGCACCATGTCTGACAAGGGATGCTGATAAGCAGGAATAGCCTCACAATAACAAAACAATATGGATTAAAGCCACAAAATGTTGGCACTTTTCCATTTGAACTTAATGAGACCACGCTCCCATGATTCATACAATTTGGAGGAATGTTCCACCAGCCTGCCAGTGTCTAGGTAAACGTTTTTAATCTCTATATCTTGAAACTGTAAGAGCTTAATTGTATCCCTTCTGGTTGGTGTCTGAAAGACTGACAGCAAGAAAAAATGAAATTCAGCTAGAAAAAGTGGCCAGATAAGAAGACAAGGTGCATATGTAACCAGTGCAAGTCATGTGAAGGGTCACAAAAACTGCTCAGTGGTGCAACTGCAAGTTACATGAGCAGACTTTGGACAAGCAGGAGTGAATTTAGACAAGCAGACAGGTTTCAGACAAGCAGATGAGCTTTGGACAAGCAGACAGGTTTCAGAAAAGCAGATGAGCTTTGGACAAGCAGACAGGTTTCAGAAAAGCAGATGAGCTTTGGACAAGCGGAAGCAGCCTTTGACAAACAAACATGCACGTTTAGGATGAAAGAACAGAATTGTACAAGCAGAAAGGCTCAGACAAGAAGACGAATTGTACAAGCAGATGTGCTTTGGACAAGCAGAAGCTCTTGCTCTTGAAATGACGAAAGACAACAAACACACTGCTTAAACATGAGCATAAGTGCCATAGGCTTAAAGTTGTATCCAAAAACTAAGTTCATGTTACGGTTCCTATTTCACAAAATTTTCTCAGTCTGTCAGCTACAACTTTATAAATAATCTTTAAAGACTTAATCAATGTGAACATCATTGGACCCAGCTTCCCTGCAACCAAATCCATGGATCTCCATCTGTTGGTCGGTGAATGGAAGCACAACATGTGGCAGCACAATTAATACCCAGGTAAGTCATGTAGATAGATGCTGATATACCATTGGCTGCCAGGAGATAAAAACCACGAGGACCCACTGAGTCTCCCTCCCATTCTGGTTTAACTTGTCTCATAAATAACATCGTATCTCCTGCCGACTGTTTGTATGTCATTGACTCCCATCAGCTTGTTTCAAGAGTTGACTGCCTCTAACGCTGGTAAACACAACCACAGCAGCAGATGATGATTTGAGAAAATATTTACACAAATAAAGCGAATATAAAACTGTATGATCTTACCAAGCCTTGGTGAGCGTAATCCAAGAGTTCCATGGACAAGTTACAAGTCTGAATGAGAAAGTAGGAACCTATAGGCTGCCAGCGCAAGGAACTGATGGTCTTAATTTAGCACGAGTGACTCACTGCCACTGGGCTTTATCAAGGAGTGACATTTCTGGAAAAAATGTCCCATTGAAAGTTTTTGTGTTTTGAAAGCCCCTATGTTGGTAGATCACTTCCGGTGCAATACGAGGAACAATAACATGTTGGTCGCCATGACAACCAGACCTGCAGGCCCACAAGGGCGGTGCTCTGCAGGACATTCCTGATTCATACCAGCTTGGGGTATTACTTTCCTGCAACAAGTGTTTACATTGTTGAAGATTGACTGGGGACCTTAGCTGAACTCAGCTTGTACATTTATCTGGGTCAAATGTCCATGCAGAAATTATATTTCAGCAAACATATTGAATTAGTCGTTGACTTCATATGAACAAACATATTCTGAAAACACATGCACAAATTCTTGTTTACAATGTTTTTGAGGGAAGTTTTCAATCTGAATTACAACTTTAGCCACTTATGAATTCATATTTTGATAATCAAAATATTTATTTAGACAGTCCGTATTATTTTCTGACTTCTCCATTTTCTGTTGCTACTGAATATTCATGTTGATGTGAAATAATAAATAGTTTTCTTATCTCACTTTTCCCCACCACTGTGGAATATTATGCCCTAGACAGATAAACAAATTTTGTACCCTTACGCATTCAAAAAATAAACCTATTTTTTTTATCTAGATGTACTAAAAAAATGTTTCAGATGCAAAGCAACTTGATCCACATCATCGCATAATATAAAGACAATTACCGAAAGGTCTAAATTATAAAATGTATAAAAAATATAGATAGCTTTTTTTTCTGTGACTATATGATATATGCAGGAGGCTAACAACTGCCTACCACATATCAACTTTCCAGCCAGTGTCAGAAGGATGATATTTAATCTCAGGCAGTCTTACTGCATACAGAAATGAATGGGAACTTCAAGGATCCACTTGACATGTTGTGTGGAAATAAGTATATGTTTATATCACTAACATTTTCATTTTTAGGTGAAATTGTTTCAGTAGGTATTTCATCTCTTGTCCTCATTCCTTTAGCTCTTGACATGTAGTGTGGAAACATGTATATGTTTAGATCACTAATATTTCCATTTTAAATTTTTCAGTACGCATTTCATCTCTTGTTCTCAATTTCCTTTAGCAAGCTCAACACTTGTTGTCGTACAGGTCTCCAAGCAAAGCATTATCTACTTACTTTTCTCACAAATCTGATGGAGCTGTGACACTTGAGATACTACACAGTTTTGGAAGATAATAAAGTTTGAGTTGATAAAACTTAGTATAAGCACTCCTACAATACTTTGTCATTGATTATGTCCCCAAGTTGAGATCATGAGCTGTTCACAGCTGCTAAGCAGCGGACCAACTACTTCGTACAACTGTCTGTACAAATCAAAACATAAATGGACCGATATGCACAAATAAACACATATCCTGTGTGATCAAACAATTTACACTCTTCACAACCACCACAACAAACCAATTTGTTGAACACAACGACGTAATCTTACAAAAAGCTCAGCTGATTTATGAGATTTCTTTACCCTGCACTAGAAAAACCATTGACAAGACCACCCTTTTTTAAACATAGGCAATCAGTTTAACCAACACGCTGAGGGATGATATTGATCCTTTAATAATGTTAGGTATCAACAGATTTAATTTGAGGCATGAATCAATAACAACAAAGCCACCCCAAAACTTAAACAGACTAAACACGAGATGTTATTGGTGTAAATAAGCTCCTAATACAACACCCAGTCCTGAAGAAGAAATATGTAATAAAACATGACACTCACATTACACCTAAAAAATACAGACATTAAACTAACATTTTATGGCTACTTAATATTCCAAATGTTTCATATTTGAACAAAAACACTTTCTTACATTCAAAGAAACTTCTTCAAACCTTTTCTAAATAAGCTGTGCAGAAACCGCGTATGCTAAACTGATG
>VKKT01002284.1:229523-249982 GCA_008038995.1 Haliotis laevigata | reverse complement strand
GGATGTGATACGAGGACATATACTCATTGTGGTTAAGACGTGATACAGACCAATACTATTCACTAATGGGATGTGATATGAAGATATACTCATTGTGGTTCAGATATGCCTGTCAGTCTCGAGCCCTGTTAACTCACTGTGTAATAATCAACACAAGAAACAAGCTGTATCACTTGGATGAATGCGTCTAATCAACTTTATACATGTATTCATCTTGTGTGTTTTGCCTCAGGCACACTGCCATCTTGAAATGTCACAATCACAATGAGAAACCTCCCCCCTTCGTGAGCCACATTCTACATAATGAGCACAAAGAAAGGCCATACTGCTTTCACACATAAGAGAGATTTAGCAGTCATTATATGATAATATCCATCCATGTTTAATGGCCAGCTTACTCAAATATCTAATTATTTGGTGCTGATGGATGCAGGCTAAAGGGGCCAATTTAATCATCCTGACAGACCTAATAAACCCAGGTTATCTTTATTTTACGTGTAAAGAGAGTTTGATTATGGCCAATCATTTCTTGACAAAAAGAACTGCAGGAAATATTATGAAAATGCTGTATCTGTTGAAGTATTTCACTTAACAAGTGTCGTCTCTATATTCAATGTTGCCTGAATCACATGCCTAATGGATTTAACACTGAATTCTTGGGAAACAATTTAGGAACTTGAATATTCCCAAATTTTCACAAAAGCTATTTATGTTAGAGACAAATGAAATCAACTTTGCATCGGAAAGTGATTATCTGATTGAAAAAAACAGTGCATGGTTAAACAATGGTTCGTCTTAAGTAGCAATGTTGAAGACACGGCCAGCATAAATGTTTCTGAAAATGCTGAATGCCTTTAGAACTACAGGTTCAAACAATCAAAATTATCAGACAGAATATTTATCAAATTCAGTAAATACAAAAGATGAAAGGAAATAGGCCTCTAAAATCCAGATTAAAAATCGTTAGACAACCAGTAGAACCAGATGAGGCAGGACGTACTGTCAGGGGTTTTGTAACATGCCCAACACTACATGTCTTTCATATGACAAACTTCATGTGTACGACTTGAAAGCTCTGCTTTCTAACAACACTCTGTGATCACACTCCATAAGTCATTGACGACATTCCTAACAGATACTAAAAAATTGTCAAAAGGCGAAATGTGTTAATGGCAGACGTAGTCTGATGCAACACAATGGAAGCATGTAGCATGCAGAAGATACACTTTCACTACCTGTCCTGTAGTTTGTGAATGTCCTCATAAAACAAATTTGTTTTGTCGCACATTACAAACCCTCGACAAAAATATTAGTTGATATTGTAAAGTAAATATCCAACTTTGATATCTGCCTAGAACATAACTTATTGAACACAGTTTGAAATGGGGTAAAATACACTTTACAATGTTTTTTAAATTGAGTTTATTGCTTCTGTGGCTTTTGAGTTCCCTAGATAGGTTGATCTGTTTCTTCAAAGATACAAAATTGACACACCTCTATTTAATAAGCCTTGATATTTTGAATTCACTTGTTAGGGTCATCAAGAGCTTATGTGGCATTGAGTTCTAAACCTAACTCCCTTACTCACTCACACCAAGTAATGGAGATCATACGCAGCAGACAAAGAGCAGGGTTACATAACTAAGGAATATTATAGGAGAATGGTTACAATTTTTTCTAGTACCTGACTTGAATCGGAAAACCCTGATATCTATATTTCTAACATGGTTATCTTTATAATTCTTAATGTTATCTTGTAGTGCCTTGAGCAGGATTTATGTCTGGATTGTGTGCTTTTCAAATGTACTTTTAATATTACAATCATTATAATTCTTTGACTTCCATCCTTAATTCTGAACATGAGCCCACTGGCCATCTTTATGGTTTCAAATCCTGCTTCCCCCAAATCGTTCTTGCAGGGTGGTCAAGACTATTTCAGGGGTTTCACAAAAGTGGTAAACATGTACGATCTAGATCACTTCCTCCCACGCTAAACTGACACACAGTGCTGTACCTGGAATACCGCTCACAGCAGTGTTAAACCCTGTTCACTCACTGCAAATTGTTGAATGTTAAGGGCCCCATCCCTTGTGTTCACTGCTGTTCAGATATCACACACTCGCAAATTTAAAAATTATCTACTTGTGTCACCTGAATATGGAAGACTCTGGGTTGATGTTCTTTCATTATTTTTCTGTATTGCGTAATTTGTCTAGATACCTAAACACACACAAATAAAGTCTGTAATCTTAAAGACTTTAACCACTAGGCTACCTCACCACCTCTGTCATAAACACATGAAAAGGCAGGTCAATTGTTCACAGAAAACACAGGTCAAATGTTACATGACAAATGGGAAACTGCATCAGCCATCATTTTGGTCAGTGATTAATCCTGAAGTGTGCTTTTTCAAAAGCATGAGAGAAAATCTGGTCATCATCCTGTAATAAGCAGCCATTGATGGACATTACCTCCAGCAAAGAAGTGGCACTACACCCCTCCAAATTAAAAAAACACACCGATCTGAAACTGGGAAAAATTAATGTTCTCTTCCAATTAAGTCCACCTTCACTTATTTCAATAGCCCTAGGTTTGTTCCTATGATCTTTGCTTTCCCTAAACATATGACCACACCCCTCAGCTCAAATACCTTCAAATTCATCAGCTGAGCATATTGAAAAAAATACATTTATTCTGTCAAAGTTTAAACTGTTTACTACATAATTTTGACATCCACTCAGGGCTACCTGACTCCCAATCCAAACAAAGAACCGAATATGCCTGTCATGCATTTCAGCGTTAGCTCGCGACAGATTTCTGTTTGCCAACCAGCTGTATGTCAGACGCTAGATGTTCGAACTTCCTCATGGCTGCCGTTAACAAACATCACCACAAAACCAGGAGATATCAAATGAGAAAAATCTTGATTTTATACGTCAATTCATCAGTATTGTCAACCCCTTCGAACCATCACAAACACACACGAGAAAAGTTATAAGAATCATGTATGTATATTCCTCCCTGTTCAGGTCCCCCAGCAACGAAAGATGGTGATACATTGACAAATATTGACAACGGACTTCTTACTTCGATACAGACAGGGCCTACACACTTCTACATGGTCTTCAAACAACACACATAAATGTGCCAGAAATGTAATTTCGTTTTCTATGTGTACTCAAAGCAAACAAGTATTCTACTACCGCAGAGGATTCGAATAGTTTTTTTGCATGCACTACTCAATCACAGACAGCATCAATGGTGATAGAAAACAACCCTTCAGTTTCTAGGCCAGTATTTGTTGCGAGGCCATTGAAGAAATCACACCCTTTATGACACTGTGACCGACACTGCAGCAGATAATGTATCCCACACAACTATTTCCAATGTATGTGTTTTCCTACCATCGCATATACAAATATTGTTGTAGATTAAATGCAACAAAAGATCTGCAAGTCATGGATTTCACGTTCAATGAAAACAGCGAAAAAGGATGAGGTATACAATAAGATTCGAGATTTAGGCGGTGTCTTATTGAAATATTGAACAGCTCTTGCAAGAAATAGCAGCCTTTCTTGTAAACCCACAAAGGCTTTCTCTGAATGCTTCTACTTTTCTTTCTCACCATGAAATTAATCATTGACATTTTCCATCATCAAAGATTTGTTTTATTTTATTGTATTGATCCATCTTCAGTGTCTGAGCCATTAATTTTCATTTATTGTTTGAATTATCAATTTTCTATTCTACGTTAAAACATGTCTGAAGTCATACTGTCTCCACAAGCATTCTCTCATGTTGATTTATTAACAGCATGCACGACAAAATTGTTATTTAATAAACTACTGGAACACTTTCAACATCAACAATCAGATGGTTGAAATGTCAGTTTTCTCTGAAATATGCATTTACGTTTGTGCCTCTTTCACTCATTCTATGCAAAATGCAAACTCTTGGCTCTTTCTAAACTCTATAGCAATATAATGAATATCATTCTAAAAACATATTTCAATTATTCATCTAAAAACTATATTGTCACAATTCAAAATTATATAAAAATATGTTTAATCCTTCAACTTAAATCAATATTAACCTCATTCTTAAATGTATTTAATTAAACATCAGCATTAAAAATTATGGCCACAAACAATGTCATTATAGAAAGATAATATTCTATCAACAATGTATAATGACCCATGTTTCCTTCACCAATTGACAGGAAAGTGATAACTTGTGATATCAGCCAGAGACTTATTTTTGGCCAATCACTTGCAGAAAATGTAACAAGAAGTATGAGAAGACGTATGAGAAGACGTATCTACCTTCTGCAACAAGAACGAGGACAAGTCAAGAAACTCAGCAAGTCCCGAGTTGCTGACAAGTCGATGTAGAGGACGGTGTTCCAGGGCTGACATTTCTTGAATATTTGCACCAATATGATGAAGAGTGAGAGGAAAAGGGGGAAACAACTCCGTCAGCAGGTGACTTGTCAAGTGGATTATGGGTTATTTACCCACGTACGATGTCGTCTGTAGCGTAATGACCGACCTATGGTGAAGTATTCCTCAAAGAATCTCTCTAAGTTTGCCATCTGTACAACTGTGTTCACCAGCCACATGCAAATTGCCACAACTGTTTGCAAATTCGACATCGTCAGTACATGCACATCAGTGGCTATGTTAATTTGTATTGATACAGCAGGACAGAAATTCTCTCATCTGACCCAAACCTTACATCACATGTCTGCTAACTGTCGACAGATACATAAACGTAAGCTTGGAGACTTTTAATTAGCCTCGCCACTTCCAAAAAGTCGTCTTGCAAAAATAAAATGCCGTTGCAAATGTACGTCAATTTTGTCATTGACATGTTAGGATCTGAAGTACTCACAAAGTCTTCTTGACATGTTGTTTATTTTGAAAAAATAAGACACTTCTCGACCTTTGGAGACTCCAAGTATTTGGCATCGTGAGAGAATTTTCAACTCTTGAAACACACTAACAATGTGTCTCTGAAAATATAACTTTGTCAGACACAAAGAACTTTGTTTAAATTGAAAATGAGCTCCAGTGAGATGTGAGATTCAGAACCTGAGGAAAATCTGGACTTGCTTCATTTAGGGGGTTTGCCTTAAAGTAAGGGCTGGGTGGAAGGGTAAATAATAGGAACTGTGAGACAGCCTCCTCCAGAATCAACATATATCAGATATGATTTGAAACGATTACAATGAAGGAATCCTATAAAGATCTGTCCAACCATACTACAGTTGTCACATTTATCTTCATGCCTCTCCGACTCGTTAATTTGCTTCCATCATTCCATCAATTATTTTGACAGTTGCTGGAGTTTACTTTTACAAATTACAATGAGATTATTCTTTCTTTTGCCTTTCATACATCCACGCTCTACCACACGCCCTGTTTTCACCTTGTCATATTGGATCTTCTCTTGGGTGTTAATATGTGGATCTCTTACTCCTTGCAATATGTCAGTACCTTCTTAGTAGCATTATATTTTGCCCTAAAACCAACTGTAGTTGGCTCAATAGTCAAACATCAACTAACCACCACCGACTTTATCACCTTTCTTCAGATATGGTCAGCACATATCAGTGGCACCAACAGCCTGTGTCTGACTCATCCAGAGACAGAATTCCTGTCAATGAATTCTTATCCTGCATTTGTCCTGGTCCCTTCCAAACCACCAACAGCACCCCTCCACAACCCTGGCCTCAAAATCAGGCTGTTTCAAACCTCACCCAAACCCCTTCCAAGCCACTAACATCAGCCCCCCACAACTGTATTCCCCATCTCTGACCAACCCAGTCTGTTTCAGATCGATCCCTAACTCCCTTCCACAACCATGTCCCCAAACCTGGTCCAGGTTGTTATAAAACATCATCCTTGTCCCTTCCAAACCACCAATAGCACCCTTCCACAACCCTGTCCCCATCCCTGACCTCCAATCCAGGCTGTTTCAGATTTCTCCCTTACCCCCTTCCAAGTCATTAACAGCACTCTTCCACAACCCTGTCCCCACCCCTGACCTCCAATCCAGGCTGTTTCAGATTTCTCCCTAACCCCCTTCCAAGTCATTAACTCTTCCACAACCATGTCCCTAAATCTGGCCCAATCCAGGTTGTTTCAAACTTCTCCCTACCCTGCTTCCAAACCACCAACAGCACCCTTCCACACATCCCTGACCTCCAATCCATTTTCATTCAAACATGTCCATATCCTTATTCCTGGCCACCAAGAACCCCCCACCCCACCCCAAGTTTTGAACTTGTCCCTAGTCATAAAGAGAACCCCCCACAACTGTATTCCCCACCCCTGACCTCCAACCCAGGCTGTTTCGAACCTGTCCTGACATGACGACTATACAGGATTACAAGTGTATAGATTACTGAAGTTTGACCATAAACCTTTCTGTCAAGCTCTAACTTCAGATATACCATCTCCAATGTAGTAAGGATGACAGGGGCTGACATATATGGAGTTATATGGAGAGGCCCAGCATCAATATAGTCAATCTAATCTGTAACTCCGACTTGCAGGGTCCCAGACTATAAGTCATATAATCACCCCAATGCTATTGATTAGAAGCCTCCTTCTTAAACCTACGAGAAGGGCCCACTGAGGGGGTGATCTAAGTGAAGGGGCACAGTGGTGGGGTTAAAGGAGGGGTTAGGAGTGGGAATGGGGTTAATCATGGGTGTGGTAAGGTTGGTAAGAGGGAGGGGTGGGTCAGGTTTAGGTGGGGGTGGGGCATATAAAGGGTGGCTGTCAGCTAGCTTACAGGAAAGGTTATGGTTTGAACGAGTTGATAGTGAGTGACGGGGTAATAGATGGGGCGTGTCAGGTCTTGCTCTTGGAGTGGGCGTCTTTCACATGAGGGACTGAACTGGTTCAATTAAGGGTGTGGCAGAGTCACATGAAGGTAAGGTGGTGGGAATGGGGAGAAGAGGGTTTTATGGGGGTGGTAATGGTGTGACAGCTCCAAGTGGAGCTGATTTGTTGGGAAAATCATATAGATTTGATGTTGTAGTTGGATATGTTCATTGCTTGAAAGAATTGTGTAGATCCATGCTTATGATGTTGATCACTGGATTGTCTGGTCCAGACTAAATTATTTACAGACTGCCACCATATAGCTGGTGTATTTCTGAGTGCAGCAAAAAACAAACAAACATCAGATAACAGCGCTGGAGCAATAGGGTACATCAAGGTGTGGGATATGTAGGTCTTGTCAGTAAAGTAGAGAAATTTGCGGGAAATGTGAGAAAGGTTACCGTTTGTTTGGGAATGTATCTCTGCAATATATCATACTCTTGGTGAATATCATACATGCATTAACATTAACACTTGAAGAGACATCAAACCTCTCCCTGTCTCTACTTTCAGCCTGAACTCAGGGGACATATACAAAAAACCTCCAAGATCTCAGTAACATGTTTTATAAGGTTACAGACGCCAAACTCTTTTACGTCTTGGACTATGAATCAAAGTTCATAGTTTGTCCACGATCAAACAGGTTCTTCTACCCAAGACACAGCTTCAAGAGGAAGCCAAACATTCACCTCATCTTTCATCTCAGCCATAAATTCCCCATTTTGAAAACAAGAACAAATATACATAAAGACAGACCTCGGAGACCAAATGACCAGTCAGGGTTAGGGCATCATTTCCCTACAGTCATCAGTCACAACTAAACGTAATGGCTGTTTTATACCAACACGATTCGGAAGGAATGTCGGCCATGACGAGTTGAACATACATCATGGCTGCAGACTCTGGGGAACATCGCTGGAGGACCCTGTCCTGCCTGTATAACTTCTCCCAACAGCCTGTCAGGGCTTGGACACAGATTAATGGTATCTACCTTCCCAGGTTCTCCGTGGGCAGTCCCTTGTCTCCTCAACTTCTATAATGACAATTTGTCCTACAAGTCTCGCTGTGCCTTACCACTGCAGACATAGATACCAGTGCTTACAGTGAATTATCCTAATGTTAAAATAGGAAATTATCCATCTTT
This sequence comes from Haliotis laevigata, assembly GCA_008038995.1. Taxonomy (NCBI): domain Eukaryota; kingdom Metazoa; phylum Mollusca; class Gastropoda; order Lepetellida; family Haliotidae; genus Haliotis; species Haliotis laevigata. The sequence continues at coordinate 241,948 of VKKT01002284.1, read as the reverse complement.
CCCAAAAATTCTATTTAATTTCCAACCCAAACTGTGTCAATTACAAAATTGTACCATTAAATGGGTCCCTCATCTGTATTTCTGTATTTATTATAACATTTTCTTGCAATGAGCATATATGCTTACATTTCTCTATACTTCCTCCCCGCCGTGATATTGCTGGAATATTGCTTAAAGCGGCGTAAAACCATACTCACTCACTCACTATAGTTCCTCACATAGTATAAATAAAACTGAGACAACACCTCAATTTCTTATCATACTTCTGGGTCTAAAAGGCACTAGGGAGATACAAATGTATCTCATTAAATAAGTAATTACTACAGACTGTTAGCACAGTGGTTAATGTATTTGTTCATCACACTGAAAGTCCTGTTTCGAATCTTGACATGGGTAATTTGGGTGAAGTCCATTTTTTTATGTCGGCGAGATATTGCTTGATTACTGCTAAAAGATAAAACACAAGTCACTATTTCAGTCACTGTTTCTCACTCACTCATCATGTTGATCACGGGATTGTCTGGTCCAGACTTGATGATTTACACACCACCACCATATATATAGCTGGAATATTGCTGAGTGCAGAGTGCAACAACAAAAACCTCCACTCACTAACTGAGCTTCATGCACTCATCCTGATACCACTTTAAGGTATAAAATTCATCACAAGTTGTAATGAATGTTCTTAATGACTTCATGATATATTTTGACAAATTGTTAAAGTCACTGCATTTGAGAATGCATTGCTAAATGTCCTACAAGCGTTGTACCATGTTGAAATAGATGAGAAACTAATGAAAACAAATGTTCAAACTCTTTCCGTTTTGGTCTGCAACTCAAGCTCTAAATTCACTGTGACCTGGGTAGCATAAAATCAATATCCAACAACAAGAATTTTATGCCCAAAAATTTAAATAAAAAACTTAATTTAAAAAAGTTCAGCATTACTTTCCTTCAGCAAGCTTTAAACATCAACAGTTTCAATTGCAACAAATTAATCAATTCAAAAGAACATTAAAGAAAATATGAATTTCATGCAAGATAACCCGTCAACTGAAAGAGCTATTTTGAAGTGTTAACTAGCTTCATTGAAAAAAAAACAGCTATAAAACTCAGGCATGCAGTACATGAGCATATCGGCTCTATTCAAACAGACAAAACACTAACAGCGAACACTCTATTGAACTCAGCTGTCACTCATTCAGAGAGGGACAACGACTTTGAATTCCCTGTAAATGGTCGTAATTGCTTTAACAGACGAATTGTTCCGCCTATCTCAAGAGAGCAACAGATCACTGTTTCTTCCTTGTCGGTAAATAATCAATATCAGCTAAATCAATTCTTTCCTTCGTTATCACGCTAATGGCCTAACGAGGAGAAAGGCAGTTGCTCAGTTCTGCAATCCTGGTTTTAACACATTAGGATGGCATTGGTTTTGGGAAATCCTTTTGAGGAAGCCACTACAAAGATTGTAAAGACCACAGAGTCAAGTTTGTTGATGCAAATATCTTGTAACACGATCCTCGCTTCCTCTGAAGGGATAAGATTGTCACTTGTTCTTATCGAGGGTTTTAATGGTTGGCCAATCAGTGACATCCTTATCAGTCTCCTCCATGCTTCCCCTGGAACCTCCTGGTCAATATCAATTCCAAAAACATAAATTTAGCAGAATTTCAAACATTTGACGTGCATGATCGAAAAATTATCTGAACTTGCAGCTCTTAAAGTCCTTCATCAACTAACATGATCTGGAAGTGGTACAGATGGGCTGCAGAGATGCTGGGAGATTAGATACAAGTTCTAGCAATAGGGAGCCACTGATACTATACTTCCAACATGGCCCAAATGGCCCTATATGAAGATACAGCTGTGATAGAAGCATCACAAATAGTCCTATAAACCCACAGGTAGTCTGTCTCACGGTCCCTGAACCACATTATTTTCCCTACTGCCAAGCCCTCCCTGCAATGCTAAAGCCCTAAATAAAGCAAGTCTAGATTTCCTCAGGTTCAGGAATCTCTGGTCTCCCTGGGGCTCCTTTTAAATTTAAATGGGCTTGTTTGTTACTTACATATATTCATAGACTAAGTATTAGTCTAACCCACAGGTTGCATGCAGCCCTTGTATCTGCCAGGAGATATATCACTTATATCCCTTTGACAGGATACAATGTTATACCTCAGTTATAGCGAGTGAGTATGGTTTTACGCCGCTTTTAACAATATCACGGTGAGGGACACCAGAAATGGGCTTCACACATTTTGCCCATGTGGGGAATCGAACCNGGGTCTTCGGCGTGACGAGCCAACGCTTTAACCATTAGGCTACCCCACCGCCCCTATACCTCAGTTATACTTCACAGCTGCTGCACTAACATTCTGTTAGGATGAATTATTATTTGTCCTCTTTGCTGTTTTCAGTTTTGAATTCATATATTAATATTTTGATCTTGTTTCATTAAATTTTAAAATCTTATCTATGCATGTTTTAATGAGCTTATTAATTTAGATCTTATTTTTCAGAAAGAAAATCTTGAGTGAGTGAGTAAACTGAGCGGTTTTGACAAATATTTCTGTTATATCCCAGCATGTAAGCCTAATGTGGACAGAAACCCTTCATGACAAAAGCTGTGGTCGTCCACCACTCAGGCAAGATGGTGCTGAACCCAGCATTTACCTTCAAGGAGCCTTTACTAAAACCAGAATAGAAATGATAGCCAAAAATAAGAACGTTTAAGAACATAATAAGAACATAAGAAGATGGGCTCTATTATTAGAATATGTCATAAATGAAAATCAGTACAAGACCATTTCTTCTGCGGAAACAGCAGCCATTACTCCTGAAATGACAGTCAAAGTATTCCTAACATATTCATTACGGAGAATAATTACCTGATAATAAGAAAAAGATATTAAGCTGTACTAAACGAGTGTTTATTTAAATCTTTCGTGTTTGGCTATATTATTCTAATTAGTGTAAGACTTGGCAAAGTCTTCCATCTACCACAAGCTGAACCTCAAGGCTTCAGTGTCCCAGCTTGTCATAGGAGAAGAAATAAAACTGAAGTATGGATTGAAGAACATAAACTTACTCCCTACAATTGATTAGTTCCCCATCAGTCAATAGAGAATTTGTCTTATGAAATGTCTAAAAGTCATTTCTTTGTACTTCCAACAACACAACAATAAAAAATATTATTGCATCAACGTTGAATGATATTTGTAAAATGTCACCATTTAATGCACAAAATTTGCATGTCAAGGTGTTCCTTTGGTCAATATATTCCACAAGACAAATTAAAATAAAGCATTTCAAAACACCCATGAGGCAGAACTGACTCTCCCAGCAAATATGGTGATGTGTATTTATTACATATGGACACTTTACAAAGATGGATGGAAGCATTTGATATCGTCATGAGCATTCATGTCTATGAACTTGATCCAAACAGTATACCCAATAGTGAGTGAGTTCGGTTTAACTGTGTGTGGAACGGTATCCCAGTTATACCACAGTGAGTCAGTTTAATATGGGATAAAAGCTTTTAGTGAGGCATGTCTCAGAAGTTTACCACCTTGGTGAAACCAATAAGCTTGGGTACGGTGCTGACAAACCTCGAAACACAAACAGGGGAACCAAAATTTAAAAACACGATCATAGGGTCCTTAGGGACTCAACTTAGACAACATGTATTTATACAACTCTTAGCAATATTCCAGCAATATCATGGCAGGGACACCAGAACTGGGCTTCACACATTGTGTGGAATCGAACCTGTGACATGATGTGTGAACTCTTATAACCACTAGGCCAACCCACCACCTTCGGACAATATGAACATTCCTTGTGAGTGAGTTTCCTTGTGAGTTAGTGAGTTTCCTTGAGAGTAAGTGAGTGAGTGAGTGAGTGAGTGAGAGTGAACGAGTATCTATGGGGCACTGAAGCCAATCCAATCACTCCCCCAGTTCTTAGTACTTAGTGTTTAAATGAGACGTTAGTCTTTTCGACCAACAAACTGAGGTGAGGTGAGGTGAAATTGGGTTTAACGTCGTGTTTGACCAACAAACTGATGACTTTTTGTGGACCAATAGGGATAGTGTATTTTTAATCGATAACAAACCTGTGCTCCTAAGGACTGCTTGCTTTATGGAATGGAGTGACAGAAAATAATGAAATCAGAAGGATTGACAAAAAAAACATTTTGAGAACATGAAATCAATCTATACAGTGAGGATACTCTGACATCCATTGTCAGCGTGTTATACACCCAATCATGTTAGCCATCTCTTACAACAAGCATTACAAGCTGATGACCAATTCTAACCCGGATATTCGCTCGGGGAAGATAGATGATGTTTGTCTTCCACAGCGTTAATGTGAAGGCAGGAAACAAACACAGGCTGTGACATCAGATGGTCTCATTCCTCACAGCAACAAAACTATCATCCAAATATTCACAATAAGTGCCTCGTGTGAAATAATTCCATGAATATGAGCACGCTTGTCAAACAATGACAAATCATGACATCTACATCATCACAGTAGTATGTAAGTTATGTACTGTCATGCCATGAAGTGAGTGAGTGAGTGAGTCAGGTTCAAAGACACTTAGGCAGCTATCCAGCAATATCACAAAAGAGCGTCACCAAATGGGATTTCAGTTGACAAGGATAACCCTTTCTTCTGAAGCTATTCATAAATAGTAACTATATGAGTGAGTGAGTTTTGTTTTACGCCAAACTCAGCAACATTCCAGCCATGTCGCGATGGTCTGTAAATAATTGAGTCTGGACCAGACAATCCAGTGATCAACAACATGAGCATCAACCCGCGCAATTGGGATATGATCACATGTGTCAACCAAGTCAACGAGCCTGACCACCCTATCCCGTTAGTCGTCTCTTACAGCAAGTATGGGTTACTGAAGATCAATTCTGACCTGGATCTTCATGGGTGTAAATATATGAAGGGAACACTGACAACTGATGACATCCGGTGTTCCTGAAACGGTAAGCATATCCTGCCCTTACCTGAAGGCACATAATCCTCTGTTAATGTTGACACTCAATTCAAAACTGTCCCAATCTGACAATCCTCCAAGATGGAACTATTACCAAAATGGTTGAAACAACTGACTTGAGCTTAAGTCATATACAATCACAATATGACTGATGGCCGAACAGACATATGTGAACAGAAAAAACATAGTTATCAATTATGAATAAGATTCAGGCCAGGATATTGAATGACATCGAAGGGCAGTATATATAACTCACTTCCTACAAGACAGCGTGTCTCTGTCTGAATCACAAGGATTATGTCACTAAATACTTTGGTTTTTGTTGTTCTTATTTATTACAGATAAAATATAATTCAGCAGAGACAGCTTGGGAGGTCCTACGGGGGTAAGTGGGGTTGGGTGGGGGTAGGTGGTGGTGGGTGGTGGTAGGCTCATCATCAGGTAAAGACCTGTGCCCCCTAAACACGCAGCCCAGGCCCCTCCACCCATAGCCTGGACCCCTAGCCTGGACATCTTCCAAGAAGTGGTACCTAACCGAAGTGGACAAGAACTTTCCAGAGAATATGGAGACTATTACATTGATGTTATTGATCAACTCAAGACTGTATTGTTGTAGATGTGTATCTCTCCAACACAGGGCCACCAAGTCGACAGACAAGTCAAAGTCTATGTACTAAGTAAATAAAACACTGATCAAAGACAATAAAACAATCAATCTCTTTAACTGACAAATAAAACTAAATTCGACCAATACTACCTTAGTGATAGCGATATTCCAAAGGCATTCTTACATGTTTATATCACATTTATAACCCTTACATGTTTATATCACATTTATACCACGCTTATATCATACGGCTGCAATGAACACTAAGAGCCATAAGACAGAATACATATAGGCTGCAGACTGAACACAGAGGGTCAATATGAGTTGTGAGGAAGCCACATTTATTGTACAGAAACACAGGCCAGGCCCCACCCTTGTTGCCCCATGGGTGGTAGCTATAAATAGAGTAGCAGCATGGGAGTATACCATTTAACTGTCTGTGAAACTAGTCACTACATGTTTGATATTTCTCCTTCAGGAAAATTAAATCTATATTATGCTTCAAATACATTACACCTATATACCCTCTCAACATCTTTCTAAAATAGTAGCAGTACTTGCCAGATATCATTGTATATCTTTGTACCTACTATGTTTATACTTGTAGCTGATAGAATATTGCCACTGTTTCTTCATTGAATGCTATGCAATAAATATCTTATCTTATCTATCAATTCTAACATTTGTCTCCTCTTTTCATTTTCTCTGATTATTATTATTCTAACATTTCCATCTATTGATAATAAACATCATCATCATCATCGTGATGAGTACTCAGGTGTACATTCTAATATTTCATTCCAGTTTTTATTTTCACTTATTAATATTTCTCGAGAGATAAGTACACAGGTTTAAATTAAAACATTTGTCTCTAGTTCCATTCTCGCTGATTATTAACACTGTCATGAGAAACTGGCCAGCTTCAATTCTAATACATGTATTCCAGTTTTCATTTTCACTGACGACCTACATCTGCATGAATCAATCTGACCACTCAGGAGCGGCTGTACAAAACTGGCAAATCTCAACAAACAATTGAATGTATAGTGTAACAAATACCAGATTAACAAAAAATACCGTGAATGCCCTACCTGACTCCTATAAGCAACCAAGGTGGGGAATACGGGAGCAATATGTCCAAGTACAATGGAAGCGTAAGTGAAACAGCAAGGAGCTCAATATTACACTACAATCCTATATCCGTTTCCTGACAAGGCGGGCCATGTGTCTACTGCCTGTTTATGGTACATCTACAAGGGTTTCACTGGTGCACCTAAAGAGATTTTATTGCTAGATTACCAAAAACTGCAGCCTAGTCTGAGTCCCTGAATGCTATCAATGTCTATTTGACACATGGAAGAGATTCATCAATGGCGCTATCATTAATAACTAAAGAAATCTTCAGAGGCTAAATTAGTCAGTGGTTTTGGTTTTCTGTGGCTTCTGAGTCATAAAAAGGAAATGTTTTCTAGAAAAAAGAAACAACATGGCGCTTGGGTGGTTGGTGGGCTGTATCCCTCAGCGGCCTGGGCAGTGGGAACTGTGTGATGGTAAATGATCGCTTGTAGAGGCTAAGCAGGGGCCTTACAAGCGTGGTGTAGCCAGATATCTTTCACTTTTATCACTTTCCATATCATAAATATTAACCCTTTCACAGTCATGTCTGTTTCAGATATGAGAGGAATATGAAAACCAATCCTAAAATATTTTAAAATATGAAAGTAACGATAAAATAATTTTCGCATTTTAATTTAAATTCTATTCATGTTGACACAGGCACATTCATTTGATAGGCTAAGAAAAGTGAAATCCTGACCAAGAAGCAATGGTATAAGCCATCACTAGTTCCTGTAGTTTCTACACTCCTGTAGTATATGTGTATATCTCCCAGGCATGTACATTATCTCACACTGACAGACATTATAGAGCTTCCTATCATATCATAAACATTATTTAAAGAAAATAAACAGCAATCTAAACCTCAAGTGTTCTTATGAAGTTTTAATGGGTAAGATTTCAACGTTTACACTTACAATAGATAGTTGTTGGAACAGATATCATTTCAGGTTTCTTGAGTAAGTTTTTACCACTGTTTTGAGTTCTCTTATCAGTTTCATCCTTCAACAATCCTAATTTTAAAATAGCCAGCTCAACTTTTAACTTCAAATAGACTGTTGCTATTTTGATGAGCAAGCAAGGTCATGATGTGTCATGCGTCATGAGGATTTAGGACTGAAAAACCCCAAACTCCTAGCCTGTCTCACAGGCCCTGAACCACAATATTTCCCCTTCTGCCCAACCCTTTCTGCAATTCAAAAGATATATACTGGACAAAAATATGTAGGGATAAATGTAAATTTTGAAATTATGAATAATGATCTATTTATTCACTGACACACTGATAAAATATCAATCATAAAAATACCAATATCCTTAACTTATTTTGTCCATCATACATGAAGCAAGTTTAGATTTCCTCCGGTTCAGGAATCTATTTCTGAATCTCTTAGCTCACTGGGGCTCCTTTTCAATTTAAATGGAGTTATTTGTTTGTATTAGAATTATGTGTATTTATAGACTGAGTGTTAGTGTACAAAACTCCAAGAGGATGAAATAACTGGTTTGTAGTTAAATTCTTCAGGACTCAATATTCAAGTACAGTGGAATCTGTCTATTGCAGACTGGCCTGGGACCGACTCATGTGTCCGGATTGTAAAGCAGTCCGGATTAGACAACTTTTGTCCGTTGCCGTAGACACTGCCAAGATGAGTTACCATATATTACTGTAGATAATCTGAATTTTGAGGGCAAAAAAAAACAGTCTGTAGAAGGTTGTTGGCTTATCTATGGGTTACACTTTCGTCGAAGCTTTTTTCAGGGGGTAAGAAAACAACATCGTATCACTTCGCGTGAACAAACAGACATCAGTAAAGACGTCAAATTTGCAATTAAACCTCACTAGACAAGATAATTTACTTTTTCAGTTCTAAATGTATGCAGCAGAGGTCAGTCTTCATAATCAGTGAATTATCTCTATATATATAGTCCTGTCTGCAAAAGCTTCATGAGCAACAAAATTAACTTCATGAGCTAAAAAAGTGACAATACCACTATTCTTTTCTAAAAGCAGAGTCCATTGAATATTTCCAACTATATGGGGGCGGTGGGGTAGCCTAATGGTTAAAGCGTTTGCTCGTCACACCAAAGACCCAGGTTCGATTCCCCACATGTGTACAATGTGTAAAGCCCATTTCTGGTGTCTCCCACCCTGATATTGCTGGAATATTGCTAAAAGCAGCGTAAAACCAAACTCAGTCAGTCAGTCCAACTATATGACAGCCACGTGATGGTACATGTGTTCGCGAATAGGTTTGTGTATCCTGCCTCACTGGTGGCATACATCATAAACACATGTAAAGGCTAGGCAACTGTTTAACTAAACAAAACCATGAGAACATCAGTAGAAGTCAAATTAAAAATAGGAATTGCATGGGACATTTTCATCATTGATGTGACAAATTTGGAAATGTCCTACACGTGTCAAACATATAACGTTTTAAAAGTTTTACTGTGGCATTGAACACTGTAGCCTTGATCCTACCCCGCCACTGCCACCCAATCACTCAAGACATATACACTTGCACAGATTAATAATATAGTGTATGTATCATGCTTTTTCAAATTCTGCAAAGTTTCTCCACTCGCTGGTGAATACGAAACCCCTGACCCTCGCTACGTCAATACGATACACATCCATGCAATAATCACTATTTATCACATGACCAGTTGAGGAGGTTAAAGGCCATAAGCGTAATCATAAATATTTCAGTTCATTGATATGCATCTTGCAAAATGATGTAATCCTTAGAATATTTCTCCAATATAATTCAGTCAATGTATTCTCTGCTCAGGAAGAAAGAAATTTCAAAGTGAAGAAAATCTATTTCGTAAAATATGACACATCTGCAAGCACATAAAGTTTCGTTTCTATGACAACCATCTCGGATCATACTATGAAAACTGGTCCCAGTAGAAGACAGTCTAATATTAGATCCAAGGAAATTGATACAAACAAATAGCTTGTTGTGGAACGTTTTTTAAAAACATAAAAAACTAGGATTTGAAAATAGCATCACTTGCATTTAGTTAGAAATAAGTAGCCATGAAACTAATATAGTTCAGGGCACGTGAAGGTTTTCTGGGTACAGTGAGTAATACAAGCTCGGATCTGGATCACCTCAGTACTAACATCACTTCAACAACGATTACCTTGTTTAAACACTGGTTCATCTAGTAAACATCAACACAGTTAAAACCAGTTTTACCAAAATGAACCCAAGATGTTCAAAATTGTTACTTCAAATCTTGCACTTTAATCAACACTCCTAAAATCAAACTTTGAGCAGGTTGCTATTTTCATGAATTGCTTGTCACTGTGACATGTGTACTAGGCGAGATAAGCAGGCTGCCATTTGTATCAGCATCTTCATCTCAGGAGGCGGGTTTTGCTTCACCATTGCTCACTTAATCTTCTACAAGCATATTATATGTTGGCTCATACGAAGGTTGATCTTATATTTTCAGTAAAATTTCAAGTTTGACCTACTTACATATTGGCTTGTAAGATGGTTGATATTTAAATGTCAGTAAAATATTGACCTACTTAAAGCTACCCTTGACACTAAAACTTGCAAACAAGCTTTGATGATTTGGAATGTGATGATACAGCTTCAACATTACATGTTTCTGCTTTAATTCCAAGGAATTGTGATGCCCAACATGGGGCATCTCCCTAGGCGAGAGACTATGCCTATGAATGCTTAGTTGTGAGATGACATACTCATGTGACTTAACTTTCCAGTACCTCATGGGCAGTTTGGGTTGTATCCTCCCAAAGAAGCTAAAAATATAGAATCAAGTGTACGCTGATTGACCAAGGCAATTATAATGCAGCACTTTGAGGGTTTATTTGGCTTTACCAGCACACTATTGTTATCGCTATAAGGGTCCACAAATCATTCCGAAGACAAACTCTTGCCCTAAACGACCCCATCAACCTACAGCAACACCAGTGCAGCCAATCTTCTCCCTGCCTGGTCTCGGATAATAGCCGCCAGTCCACGGCAGAGAAACATATTTCACCCAGCCAGCAATAACACAAGCATCTCAACCTCGACATCGCAACAGCAACAATATATAAAGTAACAACAAGACTGAATACCATCTCACTAACAAACAGACACCAATCTGCTACTTCAAAATGAGCCATAATACAAGCTTTCCTTTGGCCATGCTTGAACACAAGCCAATGGGCTCTTCAAACAGATTTCCATATTACCTGTGCCTGCTTATTACTATTTTATGTTGACCCGAGAAATGATACAGTCGATTCAGAATAAACCAACAATTGTTTTCATAGACGCATCCTTTTCTTAGTGGGGAAACTTGTCCAAATATTTATGCATGGCTGTCGTACTATGGCAGAGATAGTACATGTATACATGTATACATCTGCAAGTTCATCCAGTGTCCAGGGACAGGCACGGCATATTTCTACTGATTCTCTGTACATATTTCACCAAACATACAAAAGTTAATCCATGTAGATACATGTGGGGAATCTGAGTAAAAAAAAAGTTGCCCAGCAACCTATGCTTATTGTAGTAGGTGAGTGAGTGAGTGAGTTTAGTTTTATGCTGCTATTAGTATTATTCCAGCAATATCACGGCAGGGGACACCAGAAATGAGCTTCACACATTGTACCTAAGAGAGACATCAAACCCGGATCTTTATTTCGGTTTTGTGAAGTGGATACAGTGTTTTATATTTTGCAGTGTTCTAGGTTAGCGAACATACTAATGTATGCATCTTTGACTTCTAATCACGCCATCTAGCTAGCCATCTTATGTTTTTTTTAATTCCTGTCCTGGGCAACATTCAGGAGTCACATTCCTAACAAGAGTGTTGATTTGTTCACTTGTTGTTAATCCACTTGAGAAGTGGGCTGTCGTTTCCTGGTTGCGGTCCATCGAGGTCGCGGACACACGGAGGCAGGACGGAAGGATGAAGCGACACTGGCATATCAACATATGGTACACACTGACATCGTGCAACCCAGACTCAGGCCCCATAGTCAACTTCCATCCAGCTGTACCCAACCCTTCCACACCTTATAACCTTCAAAACAGGGAAGCTCAGGAGGGAACTTACTTCATTTTGTTTAAAAGAAAAACTCTGCAATCCTTTACTTGTCATTTATGTTTAACTTACGCAGTGAACCATTGCCAACAGCTCCATAAAGTGTCTCAATTTTCCTTCAGACTTTAAAATATTGAGCAAATTATGCTACTTCCTTCCTCCTTTTTGTAAAGGGATAAGAAGAAAAAGTGTCTTCAGCTGACACCTTAGGTCAACTATCACAAGGTGTAAAAAGAGTGAATACAAAAATGTTTTATTTAATAATTCTATAATTTTGAAGAAAGATCACTTTATGAAATCATACCCAATAAACTTTACCTGACCAAAACTTAAATGATAATGAAGACTTGAATTTACAGTTTTTCCTAGATTCAGTAACATTAATGTTTACAGTTGATCTTATTGATCCATGTCTATACATGGTAGCTTGTCACCAAACAGTTGATCTTATTGATCCATNTCTATACATGGTAGCTTGTCACCAAACAGTTGATCTTATTGATCCATGTCTATACATGGTAAGTTGATCTTATTGATGCATATCTATACATGGTAGCTTGTCACCAAACAGTTGATCTTATTGATCCATGTCTATACATG
>VKKT01002284.1:193497-213792 GCA_008038995.1 Haliotis laevigata | reverse complement strand
GTCAAGGAACAATCTATTTTCTGATTAACAACAATTCAAATGTTGTCATCTGTTAATTTAATTGAATCAATATTGAATCATCAATAAAAATGATCAATGGATGTTCTAAGTAACTGATCACAAAATGAAAAAATAATCCTTCGATTGGTATAATCTTTTATACAAAAATACCTGCTCTGATCCTAAGAACCTGATACCGTAACAAAAATTCCAATGGTAAATGAAATATTGGCAACATGTTGCAAAAGACTGACAAAGCATTTGAAAATGATCTAAAATCGCAGGCTGCTCTCATGTAACAGGTGGTGTATATATTTGCATATATCATCTGGTCACATGATCTCCTGACCTGTTCTTATTCAATATATCCCACACAGGACATACATCATACATATTCATGCTTGTTTCTGTAATACTACACTGGACTGCCACATCACCATACTGAGACCGTTTCTTCCACTCTAAACAATACAGAATAATACCCACATACATGCTGCAGCCAAACTGCTCATGTGTTTTACGTCTTTGTTTCCTGTTTAACATCACAATGCCATATTCCAGTCATTTCTCTGGGAGCTGGGAATAATCAATTCTCGGCCTGGCAAACTAGTGTGTGATATCGTGAGCAATGTCTCAGACCATCATTGTATAATGGCACAGAATCAACGCAGTCAATACAGTCCACTGACCACCTGATCCTTTCACCTTCTTTGTTCATCAAACAAATGGACCTATATTACCCAGAATCCCTTGAGGGCAGTGCTGAAACACAAACCATCACTTACACCTCTTCACTCTGGACTACACACAGATTCAGAAAGGCTGTATCACCAGTATCTGCATACTTAATGTAACATGTAACTGGTAAATAACAAGGATGTGGTCATCAAGGTCAGGGAACTGTCTTTCCTATCTATATACTTGTAATAAATGTTGATGAGAATATTGTGGATCTGGTGGTCAGATTCCTTGGCTTCAAGCAGATGGGGATTGGGACTGATGCTTTCAGTCACCTCTTTGCCTGCCTCCTTGCATTTAGTACTCACATGGAAATATATAACATTAATTCACATGAAAGGTATAATATGTCCTAGTGGGCCTTGATTTCCATGTGTCTGTGTAGCTTATGTGCAAACTCAAACAGATTTCATGAAAAAAAACTTGGTCAATATTCAACAATTCCAAATTATCTCTCCCATGTGAATAAATGTTGCAAATATTGGAGAGACAGGGATGAAAATTTGGTAATATTAAGAACCAAGTGAGTAGCCCTCACATGTACTGAAGGACCTCCAACTGAAATTTACAGACATGTTCCACTCATCTGTTCAAGATAAACCAAACACATTAAATTCAAGGAACAAACTTAGAACATATAGGAAATTTCAATCTGAAATTAACTTTGAACCATACCTAGAACACTGCAAGATAAGAAAACACCATATCCACTTCACATTGGTAAGGCTGAGTGAGTGACTGTCTCTGTGACAAATGCTCAGTCCTTGAGGATGAAGAACACCATTTCATGTGTTGTACTAAATATTAAAGACACTCCTTATTTAACTCTCTTTCCTCTAAAATTAATAACTTTCTCAGCCTTACTACCACAAATAATTTAACCTCCTTTTTAGAAATAATGATCCAAATAGTAGAGAAATTATTTGCTACCACATGTAAAACTTCAAACGAATATAGAAGATCTGATTGTCCTAGGCCATTATTATTATTATACACATTTGTATTATTATATGTTTGTTGCTTACCTATGATTCATTATATATCTTGTTTATGTAGTTTATAGAATATTGTCACTGTTTCTGCATGGAACGTTTGCGCAATAAAAATATCTTATCTTATCTTATCTTATCTTATCGCATTTCATTGCATTCAAGAGGTCTTGAAAGGTTATGGATGAGTACAGATCATATGGGTATGAAATACATCTGATTTGTCTGTTTATCTGGCTAAAATCCAATGTCATTCAGTATGTGAATGAGTCTGAACATTCCAGCACACATACACTCTCTCTCAGCCTCCCAAGACATGTAAACAGCCAGCGTGAACATGATTAAAAACATTAAAGAATCAAAGGTGACATCAAAGCAGGATATTTAACAGAAAGGTATTTCAAGTGTTACATGACATTTAACAATTCTTCACCCAAGTCTTCAGTTTCAGGGTTGGTGGGGTAGCCTAGTGGTTAAAGTGTTCACCTGTCACGCCGAAGACCTGAGTTCAATTCCCACATGGGTGCAATGTGTCAAGCCCATTTCTGGTGTCCCCCGCCATGATATTGCTGGAATATTGCTACAAGCGGCGTAAAACCATACTCACTCACTCACTCACTTCAATATCTAAATTTTCCAGACAGTTGTCAAACATTTTTTTAATCTACAATCTGAATAAACTTCCTGCTATGTACAACATTATCATAGTCACCTCACGCCTCATATTTTTGCCATGTCATTATACTACATATGTTTTTTCAAAATGAATTGTGCCTCATTTAAATGTGGCGTGTGTCTGTGTGTTTTTTTACCTTCTGTGCATATACTTGCAGTTTATAGAATACTGACACTGTTCCTTCATGGAATGCTATGCAATAAAACATTTTATCTTGTGTCATACAACAAAAATATCGGAAATCCTAAGTGGACTATGCTTCGGCATGTCTCGATTTCATCAGTTTTGAAATATTCTCTGTCTCAACTTTGTGATTCATCAAAGACAACTTGACAACAAAAATGTTAGCTATTGTCATTTCAGAGACTAAGTGTTAGTCTACCAAATTTGCTTTCAACCAAACTGTAAACTGAGTGAGAGTGCCTGTGTGCGAAATATGTAATATGTTGGGAAGCACACGATAAATCTCCAAATCATCAGCAGCAGCATATATATGGAGTGAGTAGGTGAGCTTGGTTTATTGCCACTAGGAGTGAGTGAGTGAGTTGGGTTTTACGCCACTTTCAGAAATATTCCAGCAATATCATGGCGGGGGACACCAGAAAAGAGCTTCACAAATTGTACCCATTTGGGAAATTGAACCCAAGTCTTGGGCATGACAAGTGAATACTTCAACCATTTTGCTACCCCATCACCCCTTACACTGAGCATTAACTTGTTTTAGTCAAAACTGAGTCAAACTGAGTTCATGGTACCCTTGCTGCACCCTTCCCCTACATTGAGATTGAACTTTACCAATCTATTCAAATCTCGTACTTTTCAGATGCAAATGACATTTTCAGGAATGTTTCACTGCTTACATTCGTCCTTAAACAAATTCTTTTTTGGAGTGAATATTCCCACCTCTTCTATATTCATGTAAATTTACACACAAAAAAGTCTTCTCCTCCATATTATCATAGTTCACTGATCTCCATTAACTGAAAAACAGAAGTTTTTATCCTCCATTGGTAAATATCACCCATATTCCCCATCCCATCAATAAGGAAGTACAGCTATGACGCTTTTCTCCATTCCACCTGTTGTACGGGCCATTATAATATGACAAGTAAACATTTTCAAACCAAAATCCCCATTTCCAATCTATTTTGTGACTCACTGGTTCCCTGTTATCTTATCTCTCAGATAGTAAGCAGAAATTAAATTTAAACAGTTGTCATGGCAACCTGTCGGGCCATGTTTAGAGGTCAGCAGAGGTCATCCAGATTCAAACATCTGGGACTGGGTCAGTAAAACAGCATGCACATGTGTAAACAGATACAGGAGGGTGGGGTGGGGGGGAGAAGGGGGTTTGGACTGAACAGGTAGTGAGATGATGGAAAGAAGAGAGAATTTTACAAGGATGCTGGCACTGCATAAGAGAATAAACGATTCAGTGAGAGGTTGGGCTGTATCTTTTTCAAGAATATATATCATCACATATATATATAATTCATTATATATCTTGTTTATGTAGTTTATAGAATATTGTCACTGTTTCTGTATGGAACGTTTGCACAATAAATATTTTTATCTTATCTTTTTATCTTATGGTGGGACATCAACATTGTGAAACCCAACAATGAACAAAATATGGTAAAAGGACCAGGAAGATAGAGATCCGTGTGAAAAAACAGGAACTTACAAGATGTAAAATACACCAACAGTGCAAGAATTTTGAATTACAGAGAGTTGAATACAGAAACACTAAGAAACAAAGTAAACACAAATATTTGTAATTTAAACACTGTATTCCAGCCTACACATATGTTTAAGCATTCATCAAGTGGTATTCTGACATCCAACACCGTGTTAAGAACATACAGGTTGATATTCAGTCACCATAAAAACAAAGCTCACAGGATACATATTAGACTAGATACATATCTACAATTGCAAGACGTAATCAACCAAACTAAAAACTGGAAAGACATACAACTCACAAAGAACAATACCTCTGTATTTTAGAAGATGAAAAGGTTCTAAGCGATGTCTGTTATCAAGAAATAGAATCACATCTACAAATAATCCTTAATATTGATGTTGGTACATTGGTTTAAAAAAGCAACAATGCTTGATATTTTTTACCAACAATTTTCCAGAAAATATTTCCAAGATCTGATATCATATCTACAACTTAAATAAAGTCCTTCAATGTACAACATTACCAGTCTTGCTCAATTCTGATATTTTTTCTCGGCTGAAATATTGCCGCTGTGACATTAAATATTAACTCACTCCTCACTCACTCACCTTATTCCACATACATAATATCATATTCCACACATATAACCAAACTCCAAGCATATTCTGTCATATTCCACAGCTATACTACCATAACTGACATATATAACCGTATTGCACATATATACTTCACTATTCCACATGTATACTACCATATTCAGAGCATATTCTGCCATATTCCACTGCTATAATACCATATTTCACATATATAACTATATTCCACATACATATGCCATATTCACCATATATAACCGTATTCCACGTATATACGACCATGTAGTGTAGTAAATACGGTAGTGGCAGACCAGACAGTTATTTCCAGCTGCAACTGTCTTCCCTCCACCAGTTTGTTTTATTGACAATGAGAGACAGACAAATGTGCATGTCATTAGGTAAAACAGAATCCATCAGCAATTATCATGCATGATGTAGACTCAAAAGTAAAGGTATAAACAATATTACTTACAAGATGTATTTTCAGTAAGAGATAAATGTCACTAAGTTTAAATCATTAATCCTGCTGTCAGCTTGAAAGCAGTGTTTTTATGGTGGAGCAGTGGGTGGGGCCTAATGGATGGGTGGAGTTCCCCATGTCTAATTTTACATAATGAGATGAAGGCATGTAGTCTATTTATAATGTAGGACAATTAATCAGACATTTAGTGAGAGTTATGTAATTAGTAAATGGCAGATGATAGAAAATTTGAATTAAATGTTAAAGCCATGGAAAACAAAGAGATACTAACTGTTATATAGCACATGTACTTTATCACTCCTTTGGCATATAGTTGGTTTAAAGGATACATCTTCTATTACTGATTTAGCATACAACTGTTTTCTCTGAATGAGGAGTCAAACTATAAAAAAAGAAACAACAGAGGCAGTCTTACTTTTCAGAATTTTCAATAAGTGACTATTTCCAGAATATTCATAAACATCAAACGTTAGGTTCCTAAATACCATATGTTCATGAAATGATGAGCATACTTGGCCATACAGTATCTATCTACATATCATTACCTGGATATAATTGTATTAATATTCACACCAACCTTCAGTATGTAAGTGTGTTTAAGTACCATTATGACTAAGTCATATAGAACAGCATCAGGATAAAATGACAAATGCAATTCTGGGATCAAATGACAGTGCCCCAATGGACAAGTGTCCTCCCTCGTAATGTAATAATTACTTGACCAAAACTAGTTTCAAAAGCTTACAATCTGCTGCATTGATGTTGTCTCTAAACTTATTCTTAATTTTTCTGGCCACATGCAAAGTAATGTGGCATGAATAACAGCCTTCCTGCTTCTACATTTGTACAGCCCATTAAAGACACGGTTATCCTATTGCCTGTTTTATACCCTGCACAGTTATTCCACCTGTGTAACAGCTCATCTATATCTACATAACGAGCATGTAATACGGAAATTGACTTCAGCATGTATAATGTGATACGAAATAAGAACACATCATGAAGGCTCATGCCAAGTCCAGGGTTCCGTTCCTCAAAGCGATCGTAGCACTACGACAGTCGTAAGTCTGTGTTAAAGTATGGGAGTTACGATCATTTTAGCACTACGATCGCTTTGAGGAACGGGGCCCTGTTTGACATTGTAGGGTCACTCATTTACCACTGATCACCACAGCTAGTACAAACCATTTCATCTTCAATTTACCATTATTTTTAGCCAACTTTAGATGGAAATTAGCTCGAGCAACACTGGCCATAGTGGAGACTGGTGGCGTTAACCCGTCAAGACTGAACTGTCCTGTTGAGTCATGGTGTAATGGTTGACCAAAAGTTTGGTGTATCAGATACTGGGAACTATTGATACTAATCAACGAACATCGTACCACGAGGTTGTGCATCCATTCAAACTAATACACTATACATGTAAAGGTGACATACCACGCTGTATGAAAATTAATTCAAACTTACGGTAGTTCGCTGGGTTGTACAAGTGGTCTCTGGGCACTCTTATATTCCTAAATGGAAATGTAGTACATGTTTTCTCAATTATTATCCACTTCCTCTGATGGTGTATAATGGAGTATTAACGATATCTAATCAGTTACATCAAGACCTTTATTATTGACCTTTATATGTTCTGTTTTGACATCAAGTATTTCTGGAATGGTGGGGTAGCCTAGTGGTTAAAGCATTGGCTCATCACGACAAAGACCCAGCTTGGGTATAATGTGTCTAGCCCATTTTTGGTGTCCTCTGCCGTGAAATTGCTTGAATATTGCTAAAAGTGGCGTAAAACCTAAATCACTCACTCACTCACTCAAGTATTTCAACACAAGTCGAGAAAAGTAGGATTTTCTCTATTATCCAGAATCACTAGCAAATTCTGTTTCCTTGCTGTTCTTTGTACAGGATATTACATGGTGTTGCTCACCTTCTAAGACATTACACATTTCACAGAGACATTGTTCTAGGGGGTTGCAGGTTTTGTAAATCTTCAAGTTTCAATTTCGAGTTCATGATTACTTAATTTTTTAGAAATGTGATCTATGAACTTTGTTTTTACAATAAAATAGATAATTCTCAAGTTTTAAAGATGACTTGACCAATCTGTATGTTCTTAATTTGTTATTTGATGTAAGAGAATCACTTAATGAATGCTTGAACATGTCTTCACATTTGGACTGCAGTTTATTCATGGTAGATAAATTACATTTAGTCGTGTTCAGTATTTTAAAAATTTGCTTTATTTTATTAACTTTATGAACCCAGCCTATATTGTGATCACAGAGACTGATGTTTGCTTCCATGGCATCTTTAAGGATGATATTTTTTTGTGTTATATTCATGGAACTTGTAATCAATTATCTTTTTGATGATTGGTCCTAGTAATAGGTACACACCTGGTTCTGCACGTCAGGCCCAGTTATGTACAGTATGTCATTTAGCCCAAACCCAAATGATGATAAAAATTTCGGCTTTGTCTATGATGTGACGCACCTAATAATAACAGCTCTCTTCTCTTTGCATGAATCCTCAGTGAATGCATGCATACCTAAACTTCAATCTTCCGTGTTTCATTGTGTTCAATTTCCATCAACATACTATCACATATTTGAGATTTTTGGTTTGAGCATGCAGAAGCTGACATGTTTGATAACATCATAATATCATCACTGAGCTCAATGCAACTTTGAGGTACAAAGGATCCACCGAAAAAGTCCTGGTTAATGCAACAATCCTTAACATGATATTCTTTTGGATTAACAAGCTTGTACACAGTTAACACATGTAATGTAGACAGTAAATGGTCCTGGTGAAATATCCCAGGTAACGACCTTAACCCTTTATCAGTTAAACTGTCTAAAATGTCTACAAACATTTAGAAGGTAAAGCACAGATTTGGAGGTGTTATTTGGTTTTGACACCATGGAACATTATTAGAGGCTTCAAATGCTGTCATGTTCAAATGTTGAAATGTCCATGCATTAAATTTGGAATATAACACCTGAAAATAAATTAGGTCTATTTAGATTATAACTAATTATTCCAAAATATTGGAATCATATTTACAATTTCAAATGAATTCTGTGCATTACCATAGTCTCCTCATATTGTTTGCATATTGTTACACTGAATATGATTCGTGAAATTGTTATAATGTACATCATATATATGTGTATTTCTATATCTTTGTGGGGCGGTGGGGTAGCCTAATGGTTAAAGCATTGGCTCGTCACGCCAAAGACCCGGGTTCATATCCCCACATGGGTACAAGGTGTGAAGCCCATTTCTGGTGCCCCCCGCCGTGATATTGCTGGAATATTGCTAAAAGTGGCGTAAAACCAAACTCAGTCAGTCAGTCAGTCTATATCTTTGTACCTACCTTTATATTTGAACTTGTAGAATTGGTAGAATATTGCCACTGTCATGCAATAAATATCTTATCTTATCATATCTTAACTACAAGGTGTAATATTCCATAGCAGAGAGAGAGAGAGAGATTGAGAGAGAGTGAGAGAGAAAGAGATTATAGAGAGATTATGTCACTCTGCAGTGTTATGTCATCATGAAACAATTGTTTCTTTGTTTGTTGGGCTGGGAACAAGAATCCCCAAAGTGTGATACAAAGATGACATGATAAACCTCCATGACATACAGTGAGTGAGTGAGTTTAGTTTTATGCCGCACTCAGCAATATTCCAGTTATATGGCGGCGGTCTGTAAATAATCAAGTCTGGTCCAGACAATCCAGTGATCAACAGCATGAGCATCGATCTGCCATGACATATAAATCCATCTGGCCAGCAAGATACACATATAAATCAACTGAACCCATTCCTGCTGATCAATACAATCACCACAACACGTAATGGATGCGATATTATGCCATATGCTACAGTTTCAATGCATACACAATACTCAACTAGAAGTATTCATACAGTGTTTGAACCAACCTGACTGCAGTAAAAAATCCACATTGTTTTACAATTCTTTTCTGAACACAAAATTCATTATTTATAGAGATGATCATCATTTTATTTGATCTAGGCATTGCTTCCTTCTGGTTTATTTTCAAAAGGTTTAAAAACTTAATGAACATCGGCACCAGTCCCCAAGCTCTCTCACACTAATTACTCCTGTTTCAGAAATACAAAACCTGTCACATGGAAAGGCAAATTTCCCTTGGCAATAAGTTGCCATTGGCATTTTTTGACAGATGCAGCAAATATAATTCCCGGGATTGAAATAATAATCAATTAGTTTATCAGGAATATGGTTTTAACCAAACAGCTATGGGCACCAGCAAACCCTTAATTCACTGGGGGATCCAAAGGTACGTGTGTAGTGTTTCTTGTTTGCCTGTCTGTCTGTGTTTCTGGTGTTAGACTAACACGTAGTCTATGAAATTGTATCACTCTGATACAATCAAAGAAGCCCATCTAAATTGAAATGAGTCAGTGAGTTAAAGTTTACAGTCACAGCGGCAGTATTTCAGCCATATCTTGACTAAATTGAAAAGGAGACCCAGTGAGATAGCTGATGTTGAGGAATATCTAGACTTGCTTCATTTAAAGTGTCTGTACTACAGACGGTGCTGGGCGGAAGGGATGTGTAATATGGTTCAGGGACCGTGAGACAATTAGTGTGGTGTCTGTGTGTCTGTTCCTGTGTCTGAGTGTGGTAAGTTCTTCAGACTCTCCATACGTCATTCCACATACATTCCCATATTTCAAAATGGTATCCTAGCCTCCAACATGCACTCCATGAGTGAACACTGCATCCGCTGGGCCCCTCAACTTGACTATCACGCTCCACTATCTGAAGCCACACCGTGCTCATCTACAGATCACATACACCAGACACACAACCCAAGGATTAGCAGTGAACTTACGATCTTTGCTCAGCTTACTTGATAGTGTGAATTTGTTGTAATACTAGCATGATATTGATACAACTAAGCGTAATTAACCTTTGAATATTTAATACAGCGAGCAATTCATTTAACGGCTGGAGACTTTGTTAGTGTACAGTATCCTGTATTTCTCGACTTGAATTATTCATGCAACAGTTGAGCTTTACCAATCATCTGATCTCCCCTGGGCTGGGAAAAAGAACATTAATTATTCTGGTGTTAACAATATCAACAAATGTAACTGGCAATGCCAATTGTTCACATCCCTAGCTACAGAATGACAACACTGAAGTGGTATCTCTCCCTATCAACAAGGAAATTAATGACAACAACCATTGTCACTGCTTCCAAACAATTAGCTCAATATGACCAATTTACCATTGTCGGCGCTGTTATACTTAATTCACTAGAGCATGTACTCAACAGACATCAGTTTGATAACATTCCAATGGAATCAATATATCGATAATACAGGACTGTTTCCGGTTCAAAACAATCTCTAATCATTTGGAAAGCCCAATGGTGTAAGTGATTTAATTGAGAAAACGTACACATAAAAGTGATGTAAACATTTTAAAATTTAATACAATAATTTCAGCAAGTATGTGTAATGCTGGGAAAATCAGTTGTCTTCCATGCATATTAATATTACTATTTTCAAGACTAGGCTAATTAATTCTTGTCTTTATTGTTCTTCAATAGAAGCAGTTGTGCACAAGTAGTATGTCAGGAACCCAGCAAGCATGCTAGGGAATAATTACCTGTGTTTCCCGGTGGGAAGTGACCATGTGTTACAATATACACTTTGTTCAATAAGTGGTGGATATGAGTGTTTTTTGTCCTGTCATTATCAGCTGCTGTCAGGCCAGTGATTGAGTCACAAGCAGGGGCGGCCTGGACACGTTTTACAAATTTTACATTCTTTGGCTAACTATACACAAACAGTATCCATAGAAACGTGTTCTGTTTTCGTTTTTTGACACAGATATTGAATGAATTTGGGTTTCCATATTTATTCCCTAAGGCAATTATACAACACGAAATATTTTTACATGTTTCCTACAGGCATTTCATTTCTAAATTGACTGAACCTATCAACATTTTTTTTAAGAAGGGTAATTATTCAACAAAAAACAGTGTCATAAATGCAAAGCTGTCATATTTGTTTATATTTTTTTATGCTTTTTCCTCACTCAGTAATATTCCAGCTATATTCAAGCTGCTTGTCAAAACCCAATGATTGATATTATGAACAACAACCCATGGCACTATTACATGTAATCAACTAAGTCCCTGAGCCAGTACGTCTCATCCATTCAGCCCCATCAGACAAGAACAACATGTAAATGAATAGACCTGTTATGGATCATAAAGGCAGACCTGTTATGGACTTCTAAGAACAAACTCTAGTCCTGTTCATAGGCAGATCCAGAGGGGGGTTGCAGGGGTGCGCACACCCACTTTTGTGCTGAAAGTTTGTTAAATGACCATTGAAACTCTGGTGAAAATGAAGTGTGCACCCCTCCTTTTCTCAATAGTGTGCACCCCCCTTTCTCAAAAAGCTGTATCCGCCCCTGCTGTTCTAGTTCTGAACATGTCATATATGGGGAGATTATTCCGGAGATCCTGTTCTGTGTTTGAATCCCACCTGAACCCAATTAAGGTATAGGTTCCTCTGATCCAAACCCCTACTCCTGAGCCACCAAAACAAATATACCAGACCTCTCCATAAAGATCTGAACCTAAAGTATCTTGTTTCATTTACATGCAGTAAAATCTGGATAGATAACATAAAACACCAAGAGAATGAACAAAAATCGAATCAGTAATCTGGTTCTCACATGAACATTAAATATCTGTGTATGGGATTAGCAATATAGATTTGTAACAGCCATGTTTTGACTATATATTGTGACTGACTGACTGAGTTTGGTTTTACGCCGCTTTTAGCAATATTCTAGCAACATCACGGCAGGGGACCCCAGAAATGGGCTTCACACATTGTACCCATGTAGGGATTCGAACCCGGGTCTTCGGCGTGACGAGCCAACGCTTTAACCATTAGGCTACCCCACCGCCCCTATATATTATGTCCACACATGAAACAGTGAGTGTTCACAAGCTGTATAGACAGACAGACAGACAGACAGTTTATTTAATAAAAAGGCCATAGGCCCTTAATACAGAAAATGTTTGATCGCATGAAACACTAGCTGTATGTAACCAATATAAACGCTATTTTGTACAAACTGTTATTTAGACTCATATGTACAAAAAAACATGCACCTTAGTGGTTCTATTTGAAAACAAACTGTATTGAAGGAGCCATATATATCCCTTAGAACCCGGAACTATGTCATTGTAGACTTGGTTTACACAGACTTGAATCTGGCTCTTTAATATTGAATACAACAACTGGTCAAAAGCCAGAGAAGAGTGGGACAAAAATTTCTTTTTGTCACATACGCTGTGATCTTATGACAGCCTATATGTTAAGAGTGTGATCGACTGACAATTACACCATAGGCCAAGTGGAGGCTTGTACAAAGGGGGTTTCAAGAGACCAGGCCTTTCAGCCAATGTACAATCATGCTGTTGCATGGAGAACGTTCACAGTGATTGCATATAGATTATATGGCTGGAGAGGTTCGTCATCCAGATAACGTATACCCAAAGACTTCCAATGCTACACACCTACTCAAGGACAAATTACAACAAATACAAATTCCCTTTCAATTACTCCTAATTCCCTGACGATCCTCTTTAGCAGTAAACCTTCATCTCCAAATCCACTAACAAAAGCCACAGTGGTGCACAAGAATTCTTGATGTCCGTGGTATTTCTGGTTAAGCTTGGTATTGCTACTTCTCTAATGAGGCAGTTCATTATCCGTGGATGTCAGAAGGCATATTTCACCTGTACAGCACCTGTCAATTAACCTGTCATCATCATATGGTATTAATCCAGGTAACTTTCATATCTCCCTAGCACACTATCACATCGAGAAATCCAGAACACATGCCAGCTTTTGTAATAACTTCTTCTATTTCACCTGTACAACACCTGTTGATTAAACTATATAGTATTCTAAGCTCTTCTAGATTGTATATCTTCCATGTAAACTAACATACAGAGATGAAATGCATGTATGCTCAATTCCATTGAAAATCCTATTGTAATAACAAGCACCTGCCACAGATAGAGATTAGTGATCTGATCAAACTGCTATACAGGTAAGGATGCGACCAAATGCCCTAAAATTCAAATTCTGCTTCACCTTTATGTGTGTGCGTGCGTGCGTGCGTGTGTTTATGATGTACATATATGGATGTATGTAGGTATGTTTTAGAGAATATTTAGTTTTTTTGCTTCTTCTGTAAATTTGTTACTTGTATGTTGATCCAAACTGATTGTATGCATATCTTCTGTACTTGCCAATGTTCAATAATAGAAGTTTTTACATTTGACATTTATATCTTATCATATCTTATCTATAAGGGCTTTATAGCGTCTGTGTTCATTTCCATGATCTTGTCATGCATTATTAACATGAATAACCATTTGATACTGCCATTTTTATGACATTCTCGAGCAATAAAACTCTTGACTGTCTGTCCCTGATGTACCCTGGCATTATGACAATCTATCTGACATTTTCATATCATATCTGACAAAAGTATAGATCGTAGAACCATCAAGAGATGTGACAAATGTGTGAATGTAGCAAATGTATACCACACTTTTGGTTGGTTGGATGTAACGCCGCACTCAGCAATACATGTATTTCAACAATATGGCGGTGGTCTGTAAATAATCGTGTATTGACCAGACAATCCAGTGATCAACAGCATGAGCATTGATCTACACAACTGGGATATGATGACATGTATCAACCAAGTCAGCAAGTCTGACCACCCGATCCGTAAGTCGCTTCTTACGACAGGCATGGGTTACTGAAGATCAATTCTAACCCGAATCTCCACATGTTGTATACCAAACTAACCCATGCTAAGCAGCAGTGCACCAAAGCTGGACTACAAGTATTACACATCTTACATAACTAATCCTAGCAGGGCTTAGATCATTGCACACAGGAGATACTGCAGAAAGTTACTGATTTCTCTTAGACTGGCTTGTCATTAAAACCAACAAAACCTTTTTCATATCCATAAGAAATCTCTTCTAAAAGCAGAGTTGATTTACAGTTTCAACTATGTCATGAACAAGTGTTTATGAATTGCTAACAGAATAGTAATCATGCCAGGTGTTTGCAAAAAGGTATCCTGACACATACGTGGAGCTCATCGTAAACACTTGCAAAGACTAGTAAATTGTTAACCTGAAAAAC
Organism: Haliotis laevigata; assembly: GCA_008038995.1. Taxonomy (NCBI): domain Eukaryota; kingdom Metazoa; phylum Mollusca; class Gastropoda; order Lepetellida; family Haliotidae; genus Haliotis; species Haliotis laevigata. The sequence goes on along the minus strand of VKKT01002284.1, from coordinate 199,371 downwards.
AACAGCATGGGAATGCGTGGGACTTATTCACATGCATATTCTGTCTCCTGAACAGAACTGTCTATTTTATTAGTGGGCTCATTGAAGCGGAAGGCAAGATGATTGTGACATCATCCATTGACAGTTTTTCAAAGTATTTCTATTTATTCAAACAATCACAGTTCAATGAACTCAAGCAAACCGATTTATTTTCCAATCTCACATATTCAATGCCGGGAATAAATCACTGACACTTTCCTCTTAAAACTATTAACAACAACCCTGCTGGTACTATTTTCCTAAAGACATGCTACACTGGAATCTCATTATTTCTGCCAAAATTATTTGAACAATACTAAGTCAGTGAGCCTTAAAATTCAATCTGTCAACACTACTCTCCAGACATCAACCATAGGGTGGCATTTATACTGGCATGCCAGGTCAAGGGTTAAGGTCAATGGGTCAGAGGTGAAAAGTCACAGCTAAGAGCATGTGTTAATCTGGAGGTTTCATCTGTTGCCTTGGTGTATTCCACGCTACTTCCCATCCAGTAAGTGCCATTTCCTCCTCTTTGGACAAGGCACCCATTGTACAAGATCATATTAAGCCAGCAGACTTGAATATTTAGTACAGTTTACAAGCCATATTTTTGTGAATTCTACGATTACTCATCGCTGTCAGCTTCTTACAAGTATTTTCATCCCATTTTATGATTCTGATTCATCTACTCCAATTTGATAGTTAATGATTGGCAAATATTCCTGTAACGGCCCTGAGATAAATCTGTCTTGTGGAATAATGTAGGCTTGCACTGAGTCATAGCTGTAACATCAACCATAACAGTATTTCACACAGGCTTGACCAATTATGTCTGAAACTGTTTCTATTGCACTGAATATAATTGCCATAGAGACAGAGATGCAGCCTAAAAAATACAAATGAATCATTTGGTAAACATGTGAAAAAATTCACTAAAGCACTTCAAACATAATTTGTATATTTTATAGTTGTGACCTGTTGGAACAGAATCAATCAAAATTTGTTCGGATAGTGAGCAAATTTGACACTGACACATAACAAATTGTTCCCAAATAATAACATCTAATTATTGCAACATTTGTATTGTCAACACAACTCTTTGATCGGAATATAGTAACTAATTATAGGGGATATAGTGGTGTAATGCAGTGTGATACTGACATTGAACAGTCTCCTAGTGTCGGTTGGGGTGTGTGGGGACTTGGTCATGGAAGAGGTGGGTGGGAGTTGATTGATGGTGGGGTAGGGGTTTTGGTGGTAGGGTGAGTGAGTTACTTTTACACCGCTTTTTGCAATATTCCAGCAATATCACAGCAGGGGACACCAGAAGGAGCTTCACACATTGTACCCATGTGGGGAATCCAACCCGGGCCTTCGGTGTGACGAATGAACGCTTTAACCACTAGGCTAACCCATCGCCCCTTTGGAGGGAGAAAGTATGAGGGGTAGGGGGCATGAAAACAGTACAGATGAGTGTCTGTCCATTGATTCCATGACAACCAAAATGGTATCATAGTTTTGAAAAATTGAGGGACATGTACATGACATGTACAAAATGTGGGACATGTACGAAAACAAACACAGAGACACCACAGAGACAGACAGACAGACTCAGACAGACAGACAGACAGATTCAGACAGACAGACTAAGACACATTCAGACCGACAGACAGACAGACTAAGATACAAAGACACACACACACGCACGCATGGATGCACGCACACACACATGCGCGCGCACGCACGCACACACACACACACACACTCATACTGGTCACAGGATGCACAACCTGTTAATTCAGACACAAGCAGCCGAAGCACATTAAACGTATCAGGTAACACTGACATTACCGCCACTCACCCCAGTTATTATGTTACTGACCTAAAGTCCACTACAAATGGTCCCCTCCCATTCTATTCAAGTGACCCCCCTGCCCCCTTCCCCTGACTTGATTCCAACCACAGAAACACAGCATAAAGGACTCTCCTGTACTGTGTTTGAGGGAGAAATATCATGAAAACACTAAAATAATCAGTCCCTGAGTGTGACTGGTCAAGTGGTTTCCACAGGGGATAAACCTACATGATGATCTTTCACAGGCCCGTCGGAAATCCTTCACAAACAAGTCTGTCAATTATTTGAATAACTGATATTTCAGCTTGAACTGAAGACTTACCGGTTAGTACTTAAACAGTGTCGTGTATAGAGGTTTGTTGAAAGGCCAGGCAATCTTGCCTCCAATGTCTTGACCAAGTTGTAGAGAGGGGAGAGTTTTATCAGGCTGAACAAACTGGGGAGAGTTTTCTTCAGTCCAACTCGGACATGAGGCTCTATATGTGGGGGCTCAGACAACACACCCTCCAATCTTGTTTCTGATCAGCGAGAAAAGGCTAAGAGATACAAGATGGAATTAGCTATGTCATTCAAGCATGAACCTGAATTAAATATGCCTGAACAAGAAGATACACATCACAATTATCATGATTTTACCCAAATTTGACAGGAATAAACTGGTAAACGATTGTTGAGATGCATTACACAAAATTACACTGAAAGACACCTGATGGTTTCCTAACAGACAAATATAAAGTTAGATGAGGATGAATGATCTTGCAATTAAAACTGTGTTATCAAAAGACATGTGAGAAATAAAACAAATTCAGAAGGATGTTATCTGCTGTATCATCTTGACAAAATCCTGATAGATGATGTCAATGTAGTTCTTCAAGAGGTAGAGTGTGTAAATTTGTGAATCACTGCTGATGAGACATCACAGGCATGTTATCTCTTGATGATGTATTGCATTTTTATCAGTTTTCCTCAAACGTATCTCAACTCGCAACATATCGTTTATCACTGCCATAAGCAAATAAGATAAAACCTCTTTCTACATAGTAAGGGTTATCACAGGAAAATGAAATATTTTTTTCTGATATTCAAAAAGCTTTCTACTTCAATAACTCTGTATGCTAATCATTGGGCTCCTAATGGCAAATATTGAAATATTTATATCCTTCACGACAATAGGGTACAACTATTTCACAGTTCACAGCCTCCCTAATGAATCTATGACACATTACAATCTATTTCATTATCCAAATTGTCCAGTGCTGGCTCCATCTTGTTGCTGAGGTGGCAAAACAACATCACTCTAAAACTGGAACAGCTCGGTATGGGTACTGGTGCAGAAAAAATGGAACTGTCAAATGAGTTAATTGGACACAGTAATCCCACCTCTCAGTCTTGGCCTGCGTTAGTATTCGTCCAGGCAATGGCCCCAAGCTGAAGGAATTGTGAAGATTATTGAATAACATATCACGTCAAGCATGTAAAATACTTACACAGTCTGCCATGGTGTAATACCTAATGGTTCTAGGGAGATGAGGCGGAGATTAGATGACCACATGACTACTCAGAATGTCAGTGTGATGTTGATCCGTGCCTTCTAACACTATCTCATCCCCACAATACTCCATATACATCCTATTCATATACATACCACACTGGCAAATTTCCAAATTCAAAATTCATACAAATATAATTCTGCAACCCTAACACCCCCTTCAGGTTGCTATATATTTCGGTCAAGTCACCCCTCTTTCAATCAAACACTAAATTGCCTGGTGGGCCTGTGTGTGAAATATGTAATATGTTGGGAAGCATGCGTTAAATCTCCAAATCATCATCATTAGCAGCATATATATGGAGTGAGTAGGTGAGCTGGGTTTATTGCCACTAGGAGTGAGTGAGTGAGTTGGGTTTTACGCCACTTTTAGGAATATTCCAGCAATATCATGGCGGGGACACCAGAAATGGGTTTCACCCATTGTGCCCATGTGGGGAATCAAACCAGGGCCATCGGCGTTTCGAGCGAATTCCGTAACCATCAGGTTACCCCAACACCCCTATTGCCACTAGGAACAGCTAGTATTCCAATAGTATTAAGGCACTTCTGCTTATAACAGAGGAAAGAGATGCAAGCCTCGCACATTTACCGTTTCGGTGAAATCAGTGACCATAGGTATGATGCCGACATATACATTACCAACACGCTCAGAGAAGAACTCACAATTTTCGGTTTCCGATGCACAGAAAAGTTTTGAATCTTAGAAGCCTTATCCACCATGCACAAAATATTGATGTAGCATAACCAATATACCAGACATATATTCACGTCCAAAAGCCTATTCATATATTTGGAGCAGAACTACAATCTATTTGATAAATATTCACATCCATAACCTATTCGTACAAAAGTTGCCCAACCAAGAAACCCAAGTAAAATACATCTGTTACAGAGCAACATAATGATCTGGACAATAACTTAATATTTGTATAGCAGCATTGAGATATGGACAATATCTCATCTATATATAGCAGCATTGAGATATGGACAATATCTCATCTATATATAGCCACATAGAGATATGGACAATATCTCATCTATATATAGCAGCATGGAGATATGAACAATATCTCATCTATATATAGCAGCATAGAGATATGGACAATATCTCATCTATATATAGCAGCATTGAGATATGAACAATATCTCATCTATATATAGCAGCATAGAGATATGGACAATATCTCATCTATATATAGCAGCATAGAGATATGGACAATATCTCATCTATATATAGCAGCATGGAGATATGAACAATATCTCATCTATATATAGCAGCATGGAGATATGGACAATATATCATTTATATACAGCCACATAGAAATATGGACAATATCTCATCTGATATCACATTATCTCAACCAAATGTAACAGCACGATCACATGAATAACTGTTACAGTTTTTTTAGAATCTTATCAACCTCTATCAACATTTGAATGAGACTGCACATATGATTGTCAGCAGTCATGCAATCTGAAATCCATAAATTTCCACTGTTATGGGACCACCCCCATTGCAAGCCTCTATCTACAAATGCAAACAAGTGGAGACTGTCCCCCCTGTGGTAGGGGCCCCATTGTGGAATGTGTGTCCACTCAGGGCTGTGAAAACTTCCACAATCCCCATGTGACATGTGGCTTCAAGTGACCACTACCACCCATAGAGGGCCCCATGGTGAGATCAACCCACTACCCGAGGAAGGCCCCAGTATACAGAAAGCTGTAGGCCTGTGGGTCAGGTCTTGTCTTGTTGGGGGAATCATTGTTCACACCTTTGCACCCGGTGTATATAGCTTATATTGTACACAGACTGTATTGAATATAGATTAGCATATTCCCTTGAAACCTTATATCCCGTAGTCAGCAAGGCGACAAACAGCCTTCTTGTTAAGTACACCAGAGTATCTGAACAGTCAAATGAAATTTTTAAATAGTTTTAAAGTATCTGTTCAACTGGGTCTGACTGCATACCATTCAAACTTCACCACTTACATATGTAAGCAATCAATAGCATAGACCTAAACACATACATCTGAATACCTACAGTTACACACAAAAATGTACATGTCAGCTTCTCAGAGGTGAGGTGAAACTGGGTTTAACGTCGTGCTTGAGAATACAGGTTCTCAAAAAGTCTCCCTGAAGCTTAGATCTACACATGCTCACACAATCTTGAAGCATAGATATATACATCCTTACACAGTCTTGAAGCATGGATCTACACATACTTACAGTCTTGAAGCATGGATCTATACATGCTCACACAGTCTTGAACCATGGATCTATACATGCTCACACAGTCTTGAACCATAGATCTATACATGCTCCAGGTCTTGAAGCATAGATCTATACATGCTCACACAGTCTTGAAGCATAGATCTATACAGGCTCACACAGTCTTGAAGCATGGATCTATACAGGCTCACACAGTCTTGAAGCATGGATCTAT
>VKKT01002284.1:119604-130191 GCA_008038995.1 Haliotis laevigata | reverse complement strand
ATCATCATCACCACCATCATCTTTATCATTATCTTCACTGACAGAACCATCACTAACATTATCACCATTAAAAAAGGATACATTGTTGACTGGCAGTATACAATATTCACTCACTCACTCACTCACCCACCCTAGACAGAACCGATCCAACAATCACCATCGTGTTAATTGCCTTTACAATTATCTCCATCCCCAGCCACGATATGGCTTCCGTGAAACCTCCCATGACTCGTGTGTCCATTACTTCATCCTGTAATCTAATTAACTCTTCCACCGTAAGCACACTCAGACTAATGAGGCTCACACATGCAATTACATGCAATCCCAACAATAAAAATCGTCTTTCTCCCAAAGTCTTATAACCAATTAACAGGAATAAGAAAAATCTATACAATATCACTTTGTGACTTGGAAGATCAAACTGGACCAGGAACCAACCAATCATCAGCAACAATAGCAGCAAGACCACATATGGCACAAACGCATCATCGTGCTCACATAAAGGGAGGTAATCAATACATGGCATCTGTCAGTTCCACTTGATGCCTCCATGCAGGCTATATTTGTAATGAGTGGCTATATATGTCTTGTCCAACTGAGTACTGGCTGCAGGGACTTTATAATCGCATGCTCACTGCCGATTTATCCTCAAATGTTGAGTAACACAAGGCTGCTCTTGACAGTTTAACAATTGTCTTTCTGGAAGGGTTTCAAGGTCACATGAATCTGCTCTTGTTGTTTCATTTTCACACAATATTCAACTGAAAATGGAAGAATATTCTGATTTCTTTTTGAATATTGATACAAAACAATATACTTCATACTATAGTTTAAATCCCTTGAATAATTGATCTGCCGTTTGATATAATCTCATAATAATATAAGTGGTTCAGAAAATTGGACCACCTTGTCATGCCAATTCATTAAAAATGGCAATATTTAACAAAAAAATATGAAAAATGTAATGAATACAAAACAGATATATTCCTGCTTCAAATGACATACAATTGAACAAAGTGATTTTAAAGCAATGTAATTTAATTATTTTAACAAGTAAGTACTAATGGAAAAATAACTAATCATATTTGATAACAATGTCACATAGCCCATCAAGAAATCTCTTTTTATTGACTTTGTGAATTATCTGATTGTTTCTAATGAACAACAAACCATCAATAATGGTTAATCTATTTTTCAGGAATCAAACAGGACACTTGTCTGATCTTGTGTCAGTTTGAGTTTGTGAAGAAAGGGAGGTAACTCCAGCCATACGAGCTTCACTCTCATAGAACCAGCAAGGTGTGCTTTTAATAAATATAAGGTCACATATCCTGAAAAATACGGACACATTTCCACTTAACACACTGACACAAACTGGGACTGTCACTATACACTTTCCACCCATGCATGGAGAAAAAACAGCAGTGTATGTAATGGGTCCTTCACGGTCAGGGCATACACACAACCGCATCATTGTGTAAATGTGGCCTCACATTCCTCCTTCCATTGTGTGTGTGACCCCCAGAGAGTGGTGTAGGTGAGTGGGGGATGGGGAGGTGAGGGGGGTGAGATGCAGATCCGATCTCCTCTATCCTGGCTGAAGGTGTGGCTACACTTGGCTGTCATCCTCAGACATTGTATTTATTCCATACCTGCTATAATAACCTTAAACACACCTTCCTGATAACCTGCAGATTGGCATAAAATGAACAAAATACATCAACACCTCCCAATTAATATTTAATACATTGAAAAAATACAGTTAAAAATATAAAAAACACAGTATACGCCAAATAATTTTCAAATACAAATGCAATTACACATGAAAATTACATAACGAACAAAGGTGCAGCAGCAACAGTGTGTGATATAAGAAAGAGACAACCACACTGCTCCTCCCAAGACATCAACTACATTGTACATGAACACCATTCTTGCTCAGTATCATGTTACTGCTGTAATTCACCACGTATAACAATCAAAGTGATTACACCATTCATTGAATATTCCATCAGATAAAAAACTAACACAAAATTTAAATTTAAATTGAGGTTTTCTCTTCAGTCTCCATTAAATCATGTGCCCACAAGCCACTGAAGCATGTGACAATATCAATTATATCCCCTGAATAACATTGTAGAAATGCAAGAAGCGGCTAGTGATGCATCACTCCATTTCAATTTGCATAGAGATCATCATTAAACATTCCTGGAACTGAAAAGAATTTGAAATGTTACATTAACCCACTTTCTGAAAGTAGTTTAGTACTTGTCTCTTAGCATGTCAGGGCTTGCGTGTTAACAGTTGATGGTTTTCAAAGGTGTCAAGAAACGGAAATGTTGGCCCATTCCATAGATCCTGTCTTTGCAATGACCTAAAGCTAGACATCATTACCTTCTCCAAGGGTTCCGTAAATATCAACACACAGATAGTTCTTGCCACGTGAACCAATACAATAGAAATTCACAATGGCTCCTAACGCTCCACTTATTTTTTCTCCAACAACAAATTGTGACTATTGTACACAAACAAGGCAAGGCATCAAACCATCACTGCCTTGTGCCGGGGTGTGAATAAACACAATAGACGTAAGTACCGCCATTTTTACCAAAATAAACGTATTGGGAATTCATCGAATGTAAACATCCATAATGACGCATGACCTCACAAATTCCATGTCAGTCATGGTATATATCACATAACAGCCGGCAATGCCAACACACAGAACACTCTGACAACATGCTCAGTGGGAGATAACTATCTATAACACCCTCTGTAGGTGGGATACCATCAAGGCTGGAAAATAACCACCGGATCACATTACATTCCCACCTTGCTGATGATATCTTATTAATATCAAGTCATTATTATGGCCATGTGGACCTGTTCTCCGTTGCAACAGACAAGTATCAATTTCACTTTATGAACTATATCAAGTTTCGCAGGTTGAGCCATGCTTTTATGGGAGACTTTGATCATAAAGGGTACAAACATGGAACAATCTGTACAGATTTGGGGGGCAACAAAACAATGAAGGATATACTCTTTTATACACCCCTTTGTTGGAGATCCACCTGATCATAGATGTCACACAATGTGAACCAGAACATGCCTCATTCATGGGACAATGTAATGTGAACTGAAACAGGTTGAATTAATCAACCCAAATTCTTCAGCAAGAATGCATTTGAACAAAAACTAAGTCTCAATTGTGCTGTGGCATGTTGTGCAGATGCATCTTTTACAAATGTTAAAGGTATGTCTACATTGGAGACATGTAGGACCCTTCTCAGAAACAAGTCATGAAAGATACTTTAGAATTGAAAAAATTAAAGGCACAATGTCACGCCACACTTCTCCAAAAATACATAATACATTTCTCTCAATAATACTAGCTATCAGCCCTCAGGGAAGCTCCCATATAATTTATTATTAAACAAATACGCATTTGGATTACAATATTAAATTAAAAAGTTCGAATGAATTAATGCAATGTTGAATTAAATCGACGCTCCCGCTCTCTACCGACTGAACATTATTTCAAGCGAACCCCATAGTGTCCCATGGAGCGCTCTTTATGAATATCCTACACACAACTTGTGATTGAAGGCAGTTCGGCAAACACCAACAACACCACATGCAACAGTTTTTGATGTATGGAACAATTGTTTACATTCCATATATAGCAAGTGTTCTCTGTTTGGAAGCTGTTCGCCTTGAAGTTTTAATTATCGATTTCAGGCAAGTCGTAAGGGACAATAAGTCTATTATTGCATCAATAGGAATCTAAAGTGAGTGCATATGCCCCCAATATATAGTCAAAATATTGTCGAAAATGTGTGACATTGTACCAAATTCAAAATGTCAGAGTGTAATCAGTCTAAAACATTTTGCCTCTAAGTCTCTCAATGACTGCATGTATACTTTCAAAAACTTACATGGACATGATAATTATTATGCCATAAACAATGCTACCAGTCAATCATTGTTTTAACATTTTTGAGTTTCCATCTGGGAGTGGTTCTAAAGTGATAAACATGGACTGCCCACCCCATGAGTGAGAGAGAGAGAGAGTGAGTGAGTGAGTGAGTGAATGGGTCAGTGAGTGAATGATACACCACTTATAGAATAGTTAGGCAGATGATTCTACCCATCTGGGGAATAAAACTCATGTGCTCTGGAGTGAGTGAGTGAGTATGGTTTTACGCTGTTTTTAGCAATATTCCAGCAACATCACTGTGGGGACACCAGAAATGCATTGTACCAAAGTGGGGAATCAAATCCCAGTCTTTGTCGTGACAAGCAAACGGTTTACAACCACTAGGCTATCTATCACGCCCATGTGCTTTGGAGAGAACAATATTTCAACCACTGAGCTACCCTACAAGACAATTAAGCCGGAATGCTGAGACAGCATAAATGGACTCCATAATATTGTCCACAGAGGCAATAATCCCCACTCACCATGTAAATAATGAATCTCAACCAGACAATCCAGAGCTTGACATTAAAAGCATCCTATACTACCCATCAAAAGTTTAGATTCACTAGTGTAAATGTAGCCATTTAATTCAGTCAACTGTCCTAAACTAGATTTTGCAAAATATTCCATACTGTTTAAAGGTACTGTTTACACATGAACTGATGTATTGTAAAACAAATTCATAACATTGAAAAGATCGTTGTCATGAGTTCAATAAATGTTGAAACTCAGTGAAAATTGGCAAATTCTTAACCAAAATTTACACCCAAACGCAGCTGTTCACATGCATGATATTTGCACATGCTCTTCAGCAATTTAATGCATGATCCTCGTGCAATTCATCCACAATTGGTTCCCCCAAGTTAAGGGAGTAATTCATCATCGATGTAACCATAAATATATATACATAACACATAGCGAGTGCTTTAAGTGAGTCTAAAATTTTGATGAGTAGTATACATAATAGGGAGGACATGCATCAACCAAGTCACATAACATGACCATCCAATTCCATCACTTCTCAGGACAAGCTAGGGTACTGAAGATAGATTCCAACTCTGATTGTCACTGGTCGTTTGTTGCTTCGGTTTGTTTTGTTTTGTCATTTGTTTGTTTGTTTGTTTGTATAAAACCACACTCAGCAATATTCCAGCTATACAGCTGTGGTCTGTGAATATTCAAGTCTGGACCAGACAATCCAGTGATCAACATCATGAGCATTGATGTACACAATTGGGATACGATGACATGTGTCAACCAAGTCAGTGAGCCTGACCACCCAAACCCATTAGTTGCCTCTTACGAGAAGCATGGGTTGTTGAAGACCAATTCTAACCCGGATCTTCAAGGGTACAGTTTGTTGCATAATGCAACATACATGAGGTGGTCACGCTAAGTTTAAATGAATATCATTGCACCTGGACAGCATGATACACAGCTGATCATATCAATCACTGGATTGTCTAGTTCAGACTTGATTGTTACAGGCCATAAACATACAGTTGTTAAACAACAAACGAAATAAGAACAAGAAACCATTACTCTGCTTCTTAGAAACAGAAGCCAGTTGTACATACTGCAATATAGAACTTGCATCTTATAGAAAAAAACCATCATGTTGAACTGACATTTGGTGAAGTGCAGCAGCTCTGAACCTCAATACAACAAAACTATAATGAAAGATATGTTTTACATATATTTACAGCGAGGAGAAACATGAGGCTGTCTGACATCAGTGATGATGGATTGATGAGTCTTCTGTTACATCTTCACACAGCTTAAAAAAGTAGACACCAAACGTTGCACAAAGAAACACACCTATAACATACTGCCTGAAATGTCTATTTGTAAGCAAAGCAAATAGGGCTATGGCCTTTCACACAACAAACATATGTACCACAGGGTATAGCAGGACTTGATATTTATGTGTCTTTGGATGAAGGAAACACTGGAACAGAAACCAGCAGCACTTCAGAGACCTTGCTTACAGCAGTGAGAGAGACCTAGCTTACAGCACTTAAAGAGACCTAGCTTACAGCAGTGAAAGAGACCTAGCTTACAGCAGTGAGAGAGACCTAGCTTACAGCACTTAAAGAGACCTAGCTTGCAGCACTTAAAGAGACCTAGCTTACAGCACTTAAGATACCTAGCTTGCTGCACTTAAAGAGACCTAGCTTACAGCACTTAAGATACTTAGCTTACAGCACTTAAGGTGACCTAGCTTACAGTACTTAGAGAGACCTAGCTTACTGCAGTTAAAGAGACCTAGCTTACAGCACTTAAAGAGACCTAGCTTACAGCACTTAAGACAAAATAATCCTTCAGCATATATACAGACAAATCCTGCAGCACTTAATATAGTTATCCTGCAGCACTTAAACATACCAAGTTTACAGTACTTAAAACAGACTAATCATGCAGCACTTAAAAGTCTTATCCTTCAACACTTAAACAGACCTAGTTCACAGCTCTTAAACAGACAAATCCTGAAGCACCCAAATAGACTAAACTTGCAGCACTTAAACCTACCTTGCTACATCACTTAAGGCAGAGTAATGCCGCAGCACCTAAATAGATTTAGCCTGTAGAACTTAAACTGAAAAAAACCTGTTGCATTTAGATATACGAAATCTGCAGTGCCTGAAGAGATCAAGCCTGCAGGAAATAACAAGTTTAACCTACAGCACTTAAATAAACCTAGTTTGCAGCACATGTATTTAGTACTGTTTAGGCCACACATTCTGGTTTCAGATCAGACTATAACCCCAGATTCAACAGTTGAGTGTTTTACATGCTGCCAACACTATTGTCCATATAGCCCATCATCTCATTAGCTATTATTACTATTCTGTGGAATGATGCAGAAGAATAGGATCAGGTCGTAAATCATATGTTATGGATCTATGCTCATGATATCACCCCCTGTGATATAGCCATGATATACCGGTAACTGTGATATAGTATAGAAATAAATGTGATATAGCCATGATATAGATGTGATATAGCCATGATATAACTGTGAGTATGGTTTTACGCCAATTTTAGCACTATTCCAGCAATATCATGGTGGGGGATATAACTGTGACAGCCATGATATACCGTAACTTTTATATAACCATGATCAAACTGTGATATAGTATAGATATGTGATATAGCAAAGATATAAATGTGATATAGCCATGATATAACTGTGATATAGTGTAGATATAACTGTGGTATAGCTGCTCTGTCCATCAACCACATAAACCATCAGTGGCTGAATCTCTCAACACTGTTTGAGTATGGAAATTGCCATGCACTGTTACTCACCAACTACAATGAATCAGTTACCCTGTAGTAATGCAATAACTGATTACAATCAACCATGACTGTCCATGAAAAAGTTCATTTGATATTAAAAGTCTTTATGGTTCCTGAACATACGCTGGTGCACAGTTGCATATTGAACTGAACACACGCCAAAACAGATTGTAAAAGAATTTACCTGTGTGGTAAACAGGTTAAATCCAGAAAACATTAGTGCAAACCATTCCATGGCATTTTATTAACTAAAAAACAAGTTTTGGTGTTTTTGAAACCTAGAAAGGATAGTCCCTGGCCACTAGCAGACCACTATATTGCAATAATGAATCGTACCATGTCACTGACTTTCATTATGGTTGTCCTGTTTCTGTATGTTAATGATGAAAGAAGCATTGTGTGAAGTTATCATTGTTGACATACAAATGTATTTCTATCTCAGAAACAACATTATGTCTATTTACATTGCGTGAACACTGGTTTTTACATGTATGTATCCACAGAGGCAAACCCAGAATTAGGTTGTGAACACCCCCGTCACCCCATCGTTCTCAGCGAGATAATGTTAAGTCCTGTGCTGTCAGGTTAATGCACTTCAATTGAAAACTGAGAAACCCAATATAACATATGTTTTATTGGGATTACACTTTCTAGGTAAAGATTCTAGTTCTTTTATTGGTTGAGCCTCATCTGGGTTTCAAAAACAAGATATCAGAGAGAGGCACAGGTTGCCAGGACACAGGGAAACTACATGAATATATTTCTAATATATCAAACGTCTGGAATTTCATGTAAATCAAGGTGTTTTTGTCACTGTAATGTTACCTTCAGGTATTTTTATAGCACAGCTAACCTCCCGAACAACACCCCAGAATTCCTAAAGCTGACCCCTATCCACAATTCCATGCATCAATAAATTCATATTTTTTTGTCGATCTTTCTAACATGTTCTTTTTAGTAAGAGTGTGCTTCATATTGCGGCATCTACAAATCCTGTCTTACAACAAATACCCTCCACTACCATACTCGCCCGATCTCGAGTTTCACGCTCCACCCACAATATGGGGATTAAGGGGATTCAATCTAAAAACTAACAGATCAACTTTCACTGCACCAAAAAACCTATAAGTACACAATAACACTGAAAGCAATGTCAATGTTATCGTAACAGGATTTAGGTGATATATTAGGAATTCCTCGAGGGTTCAGATGACAGTGTTCAACTGTTTATATTCTTCCACAGACATGATTAGCCAATACTTTCTGATAAAAACATTGCCTTTAGAATGCAGATGGTCAGCTCAAATGTTCACATCCTTCAAATTCCTTTCCAAAATTAAACAGACTTGGTGGCCCCTTCCATTCATTCAGAACATATTTTGATTTTTTTTATTTACTGGTAAGTGAACAAGATTAGGCCAAATAACACATCAACATACCTAAACAACAAGTGTATCCCCTAATGTACATCTTGTGTCCCACTAGTGAACTGCAATTTGGAGCTTTCCAAATATTTTCAAGGATATGAATTTCACTACAGATGAAACAGTGATGAAAGTATACACATGAAAAATAGATTTCACAAATAAATTATAAAGTTTATCCAAACATCAGTAGGTTGAATACAGTCATGAAAACACTGCAAATTCATTGTCCAAAACAAAGTCATGATCACTGTATCAAATATATCACTACTGATTAACATTTCCTGTATGATTGTCTTAAAGACTCCATCAAACCTGGGTGTGTTTTCTATTGCCAGGCAATCTATGTGACAATGTGTACAAAGAGTGAAAGGACTCCTACACACTGCCAACTTCCAATAACTCCCAAATATCTTGTGACATTCATAACTACTGTTAGGACAGCTGGTATGAGCTTTGTGCTTTTTATCTAACGGTGTATATCTGATGGTGTATAAAATGATATATAATTCACTCCAGGTAGGTAGATACGTACCCATAAACAAGTGGTGTGTAATAAAGACATTTCAAAATGGCTGCCTTGTCAGCCATGTTTTAAACTGACAAGTACCTTTATCTGTGGGCGCCTTTAACTTTTTATAATGCTGCAGCTTGTTAGTTAACACTGGGTTTTTTTCAGAGTACACGTTAAAAGTTCACATGCAAAAGAGAGGTAATGCTGTATACAGTGACAATTTAAGTTATAAAGTTTCAAGATAGTGTCAAATATGTATCACCTTGCTGTTATACTCATAACTCACTCATCTCTACACAGTAACAGACACAACTGCCATCATCAGTTTAAAAGATTATATAGCTAAGAGAAAACCCTAATTCCTAGGAGACTAAATGGGTATTTTACATCCATAGACACTTCCATCATTAATTAAACTATCAGGATACTGAAGCAGCCATAAAATCTCTACCACCTGACATCTGCAGCCAAAGCATACCAAACCGTATCTACCGAAATCAGATCTGACAGGAGATGTATTACCTAACATGCTTAGCATACTGACCCCCGCCCCTGCCATGCTGTCTGTCAGGTGTCTGGTTTAAAGGGAGACATTACAGATAGGATAAGGCAACTACCTGGCAAAGTTGACTGTAGTGTAACCACCTTGTTGAATGACAAGAACTGGCATTCTGGAGGTGCCCTGTCATTAATTAGACATTCCATGAACGTCTTGACATTCACAACATGAATCAAGCTACTTCGCATGCCACAAGCACAAAAGAGAAAACAACATGCAATACCAGTATGATTTACCATCTCTTTCTCCAATGGTTTATCAGATACTGATTAATCTGTTAATGGGATAAATCGTTACAAAACTTGTTTACTCATTTGCCTTTTCTCTGACCTACTTGTTCACACATGTAATCATTTACCTGTTCACACATTTAATCATTTACCTGTTCACACATTTAATAATTTGCCTGTTCATATATTTAAACATTTACTTGTTCACACATTTACAAATTCACACAGTTGCTAATTTACAAATTCACACATTTACTTGTCCACAAATTTACTCATTATAAGATCACACATTTACCTGTTCAATCATTCACTTATTCACCTGTTCACTCATTTTTCCATTCATCCATTTACTGGTATATTTACATACTTATTTACCTCTTCACTCACTGACTCACCTACTGACATATTGACTTGTTCATTCACTCATTCAGATGTTCACTCATTCACCTTTCCACATATTTACCTGTTCATTAATTACCTACTGACATATTGACCTGTTCATTCACTCATTCATATGCTCACTCATTCACCTCACATATTTACCTGTTCACTAATTTACCTACTGACATATTGACCTG
>VKKT01002284.1:58927-74659 GCA_008038995.1 Haliotis laevigata | reverse complement strand
GTGTTATGCATAATATTCGAGACACCGGCATTCGACTCATCGGGATTTGACTGTATATGACAATAAAAAAAAAGTATCGATTCACTGTATGCTCAGTAATTTTACTGCACAATGATGTGTCATAATACTGGTGCATAAGTGGGGCAGCAATTCTCTGTATCATCATCATCATTATCATCATCATCATCATCGAAGGTGCAACAATTCGCTGTGTTGAGTTGCATCTCTAAGGTATGCCACAAAACCATGCACTGTGGACTTGTCCGTATTCGTACACATCTGAGAGCTGCATCACTTTACTTTGGACTTTACTGACATGCCATGATATAACTAGAATATTGTACAACACAGTGTTTAACCCAACACACTGACTCACTGTGATGCAGTAGAGACTGTTGTATACTTCATGTGGAAATGAGTGGTAGCAAATGATTGAAGTGCCAGTAAAATGCCAATTGCTAAATTTAAGATTCAGAGTTATTGCCCTTTTTACATGAACATGGCAGATATTCTGGTTGCAATGCTGAATGACCTTGGGACGCGATCACACTGGTTTTACATCTCACAAAGTATCAAGATTGAATGCACTATCACGCAGTCACAGGCTTTCAAACAGGACTGCTCACTCGTTTCATCCAGAAATGTTGTGCAACCCTCATTTTCAGTTAAGTCCAAATTGTCTTCATGAAAATATATAAAAGAAAAAAAACAACCTTAAAATCCAAAATCACCAAAAGGCACCACAACAATGCAAGACTGATCTGTACAGTTAGTTTCCTTCCAACTGTTTGGGAGTTATGCTCCAGAAAAATGCACAACTATAACATTCAGGATAATTCTAACCTGTCATTATGAACAAAATATAGAAATAAAAGAAGTAAAAATCCCAAATCCTCAAACGTTCACCACTAGCCTGATGTGTGCAATAACTTTAGTCATTCTACAAGAAATAGTCAATGGTTTCGGAGTTCTACGAGTCATGCTTCAGAAATGGAAAACAAATGGCAACAAGATGGACAGACAGACAAGCTGATCCCTATATCCCCCCATTTTATAACCAAGAGGATTAAAATGACATAAACAATTTACTCAAAATACAGGTAGATTATTGTCCTACCTCAGCGTCGGTATACCTACGGTCCCTGAAGGTTAGTGTGTCCGCTATGCTCTAGTTTTAATTAAGGTGTGTACAAGGGAGGCAGTAGACTAACGCTTAGTCTCTGAATATATCCTTTTGATTGTAACAAATAAACCCATTTAAATTGAAAAGGAGCCAAAGGCAGACCAGAGATCCTGTGGAAATCTAGACTTGCTTCATTTAGGACTTTAGCACTGCAGGGATGGCTTATCAGTAGGGAAAATAATGTGGTTCAGGGCCTGTGAGACAGACTAGGGAGGCAGGTGAGAGACTGCTTGGGCCATCTTAATTCACACAGCCCATCAAGCATCTCTACCTGAGGGTGTTTAATTTCCAGATGTCCTAAAACGTCATGCATACCAAGAAGTAGATTGCGCAAGAAACTCACATATGGGTCAGAGTGTACTTTATTAGACAGGTGAGACTCACAGGTAGATATCGTCAGCACAAGTGGAATTGTTCCCATTGTTTCATGGGTGTTCAAAGCTAGAATCCCAAGATGCAGAATACCAGCAACAAAATTCTTTCATGGTTATATCTAAATGAACTTTTGAACAAAACAATAGTATAATATAAACAATATACAAAATTCTGCTCAAACTATTAGCAATGTTATCCCAAATGATTGTCTGGCCTTTTGACAAAAAAAATAATTTCATTTCACATCAGCCATATAACAGGTTTGAATGCTTTCATTATTGTCTTAATACAAGGAGTGAGTGAGTTTAGTTTTACGCCACACTCAGCAATATTCCAGCTTTATGGCAATTGTTTGTAAATAATCGAGTCTGGGACAGACAATCCAGTGATCAACATCATGAGCATCCATCTGTGCAGTTGGGAACCAATGACAATACATGTACAGTCATCATCATAACTCGAGTCTTGGGGGTCCATGTACCGGTATAACACGCACACACGCATACAAGCACGCACACACGCAGGCAGGCTCGCAGGCAGGCACGCAGACACGCACGCACGCACGCAGACACGCACGCACGCACACCCTCGCATTATTATGAGACTTGTTTGAGTGGCATTTTTAGAAGTTGAGATTTACAATGAAGAAAAAACTTTATTGATAACAACTTCTTTATATTCATTTTGAGACACCATGTTAAATGTAAAACAGAATATAGGAATATAATATTTTCCATGTGCATTGCATAACTGCTATGTTGTGTATGGTGCACAGTCAGTCAGAAGTGAACGAACAAACCTTGTTAATTGAAATAGGAAACTTTCACTCAAACATCACCAGATGTGATAATTTAATTGTCGATCCTAATATGCTACCTGTTATTCAACAAACTCGGAAATAGCTATCCAAAAATATAACTTCAAAGAATTTCTGTTCCATTAACAGAATAATTCATATCTTAAGCAGTTATTTCAACAAAGATAATATATACTGCTATTGTGTTAGGCTGCTAGCATAATACATTTTTACGTACATATTGAATACAACATCTTATATACTAGGTTCAGAGCCTTGGTTGCGTAGCTGGATACATGTTACGTATGGGACAGTTTGACAAGTCACAGTTGACTTCCAGTGGTACATACCACTTTGATCACAAGGTGAAAATGTTTTAGTATTAGATACCATTCCACTTTTGAAAGGGATATCATTTTCTTCATATCTGACTATCCTTATCAAAAGTTGAGTAGTATGCATTTAGTTCAAATTTTCTAAACTATAATCAGATGCTACACCAACACAACTGCTTTTTAACATGGATCTGTAACTTCTTGCCACTCTTGACAAAGTAATCATGTCCTGCAAAGTTTTATCTCAAAATTGTGGTCACGCTGACATTTTGCTTTGTAAACTGGATTTGTACATTTTTGTCTTTTGTACAAACTAATCTTCAATACAGTATACAAATTACATTAATTTGCTCTGAGCCGATGCACAACCTGAATCTTGTGAAAGAAATCAGCGAATATTAATAACCCTGACTCCATCCTATTGACTGCTAAAATGGTATATAGTCCAGGGTCCCAAAATTCATGACACAATGAGTGAGTGAGTGAGTTGGGTGTAATGCTGCTTTTAACAGGATTCCAGTGATATCATGGAGTGTCAGCTTGGCCATGGTGAAGTTCTTCTGTTCTGGGAGTGGTATATAGTTAGTTAACTTACCTGTACTTGTTTAGAAGGGTAAACTGCAGCTGACTTCTTCACTGGGGCAGCCCTGGTGGTTGGCTGTAATATAAACAGTGTTGTTCATTAACAGGATATAAATAGTTTATCACATGTACAGGCACTCTTGATCACTAGTGCTAGAAGTAGGCCTACACATTTCATAGTAAAAGTAAAACTCCCATGATCCTTCAGGAGTGAGTGTGCAAAGGGCCGTAACTGTGTAAAACAATAATAATGTCTGGTATCCCTCATCCCATTTAGTTCCTGAATCCCTCCCACGCCCCATCTTGTTCCTTCGTCCCTCACCCCATTTTGTTCCTGTGTCCCTCGACCCTTTTAGTTCCTGCCTCCCTTTTCACATTTTGTTCCTGTGTCCCTCGACCCATTTAGTTCCTGCCTCCCTTTTCCCATTTAGTTCCTGTGTCCCTCGCCCCATTTAGTTCCTGCCTCCCTTTTCCCATTTTGTTCCTGCGTCCCTCGACCCATTTAGTTCCTGCCTCCCTTTTCCCATTTAGTTCCTGCGTCCCTCGCCCCATTTTGTTCCTGTGTCCCTCGACCCATTTAGTTCCTGCCTCCCTTTTCCCATTTAATTCCTGTGTCCCTCGCCCCATATTGTTCCTGTGTCCCTTGCCCCATTTAATTCCTGTGTCCCTCACCCCATTTCGTTCCCATGTCCCTTGCCCCATTTCATTCCTGCATCCCTTTTCCCATTTTGTTCCTGCATCACTCGCCCCATTTAGTTCCTGCCTCCGTTTTCCCATTTAGTTCCTGTGTCCCTCACCCCATTTAGTTCCTGTGTCCCTCGCCCCATTTCGGTCCTGCCTCCCTTTTCCCATTTTGTTCCTGCATCCCTCGCCCCATTTAGTTCCTGCCTCCCTTTTCCATTTCGTTCCTGTGTCCCTCACCCCATTTCGTTCCTGTGTCCCTTGTCAAATTTCATTCCTGTGTCCCCCACAACATTTCGTTCCTGCGTCCCTTGTCCCATTTCAGTCCTGTGTCCCTCACCCCATTTCGTTCCCGTGTCCCTCGCCCCATTTTGTTCCTGTGTTCCTCGCCCCATTTCATTCCTGTGTCCCTTGCCAAATTTCATTCCTGTGTCCCCCACAACATTTTGTTCCTGCGTCCCTTGTCCCATTTCAGTTCTGTGTCCCTTGCCCCATTTCGTTCCTGCATTCCTCAACCCATTTCGTTCCTGCGTCTCTTGTCCCATTTCGTTCCTGCATTCCTCAACCCATTTCGTTCTTGTGTCCTCTGCCCCATTTAGTTCCTCTGTCCCTTGCCTCATATGGTGACATACCATTTGTCTGTGGCTTTATCTATGCCTATTCCAAAGAATTTATTAGTTGTAATTTTCCATGATGCTCTCTATATATTCTGGGTTGTGAAATGGAAGGATCACTAAGTCAAACATGCAAGCATGGCATAAAAGATCATGAAAGGACAAACAACACTATCAAGTCATTTATGATACTGTCGCTGGACACCCACTGACAAGGTGCTGACAGTCTCAGTAATTCATAATCTACATTTCTTATTTTCATTCTGGCACATTAACAGTTCCAAGTCTGAAGTGACCAGTCCTGAACAGCAAGCAGAAGGCCTTTTGTTTCACTTTAGTTAGGATTCAGTTTAGATGCTCTTTTCCTCAACACACTGCTCATAAACTTGCAGCAGTGGTCATGCACAGAGCCACATCTTGAAAACTGAGACTGTGCTGACTCATATGGCCCATTTCTGGTGTTGATATGATGGAATATTGCTAAACATGGCATAAAACCACACTCACTCACTCACTCATATGACACTTCACCTGGTTGACACTCATTTCTGTACAGTACAGCAGTACGGGACCATTAAGAAGTTGGGTTTTTTTTATTGTTCTTTAATACTGCAGTCTGCAAGATCACTGCTAGGACAAGGTTATTCCAGATCTAAGCTGGAATACTCACGTCACAGATACTGCTGACTCAACATTGAACAATATTCACCTGCTCACACACATCAACGACTGTACGTGTTCTTAGACGGTACCCTATACCACACACATCTTATTATCAAACCAGATTCAAGAAACAAAATATACCAGACCCATTTTCACACAGTACAAACATTGCACTATGATCATCAGAAGTTTATGTTAAGTTACAGGAGCTACCATACTCCTTGCGCTGCTATCCCATTGTGAACAATTCCCAGGTTGTTAACCTGCTGACCCCAATTTGAAAGTCATGTACCATTAATCTGAGCGTCATATATAACTCATAGAGCACCACAAGCGTATCCAAAAAAGGCTGGATTATTATACCCATGAGATAAGATGGGTCTATGTTCTGCAGTATGCATTAACCTGCTTTGATAACTCCACTTTTTGCAGGCAAAAGAAGCTTGTTTAACACACATCATGATGCCTACAGACTCCAAGGATCAGGTCTGGTTTGTTACAGACGTCAAAACTAACATGTCTCCTTGAATTGTCAGTCTTGTACCCAATCGCTGGAGCTGCTTCTGTGTGAAGGTCATCCTCAGAGACTACATACAAAAGACTGTGTAGATGGTGTCCCTGCATGTGTGACTGCACATGTGATTTATGGAAAGATTTCTGTTTTGTTCTCAGACCATTCAATGTCAAAATAAGAAGTTCTCAAACAAACATGAATTGTTTCCTAAATATTGTTGACATTTAAAAATAAATTTGAATTTCCTAGCTCAAATGTGTACAGTTTATTTTCTGCTCAAATTAAAAAAATAAAATTTCTGTTTACTTGGAACCATAACAGCATTAGTCACAGACCCTAACACCTGGCTACTTGAAAACTGGGAGGAAAACGGAAACGGTAGAAAAATTACCTCGTTCATATCTCTGCATACTTGGGAGACAGACAACCAACTCAATTTTCTTCACAGATCTAACAATTAAAATAGCATAGCATATGCATGTTTTCAAACACATTCAGTGGTATTATCAACTTGGAAAGAGTATATCAATTATTAAAACATGACTAATCTTTATGTTTTGTACAGAAGCAACAAGTCATTTCCTAAAGTAATTAAAAAAATAAAGTTCTTATGTTTCCTGTAATTATGAAATGAGCTGAATCATCAGATTTAAAATCATGGTAGCAAATATGTTTCTCTGCTATGGAACGATATAACACAAACAAAAAACTTTTGACTTTTTGCAGATTCCTACATGCATAAGCAATCTATCTGATAGGGAGTTTTTTAGATTTCCTGTAATTAGAAAAATTAAAATAAATTAGCAGATTTATCTGAAAAAAGGATCTTGTCCCACATTTGTACTTCAAACACAATAAACAAATCCAGAACAACTTGAGATTTCACACATTTTAGAGCTATTTATCATTTCCTGAACAAATCTGAAGTGTGTGATTCTTTGCCTTAAACAAAACATCATGTTAGGAAAATAGCATTCCGAGTGATGTGGACCATCTTGAAGCTGGATGTATAGGCATGAGCTTACAAAGGGGCACCTGTCTACATGTATATATACCACAATCAGCAGATACACAGATAGCCAAATCCCTGCTATAGTCTGTTTGCAGTGAAAACATACCGATGAATTTCACTTTAAACAAAAAAGTCAATCAAACAAAGTGAAATAAATATTACGACTCCTCATAATTTTACCTTGCCACTTGAACATTTAAATCTCAGAATTTTATTCAACATAGGATAAAAGTTGTTTAACAAACGATCATAGATTCAAATCGCTATTATTGGTTTGTATTACAAGGGGGTAAGCGCAGTAGCTGGAACAGTGAAACAAATGCATGTGCGGTACATGATGAGCATTATCTTAGACCAACCCCACTTGTGCTTGGTGTTTCATTTAATGTGTATACCCCTTTGTAATACAAACCAATAATAGCGATTTGATCGTTTGTTAAACAACATTTATCCTACTAGAATCTGTACTTTACTGAGAATGTGAAATCCCAAATATAACATGCATTACAAATGTCTGTTTAACTTGAACTATGTTGAAAAACAACCCACCCAAATATTCTGAAGCTCACCTGAATTTTCCTGGAACAATATAATGGATCATAAATGACAAATACAGAAACAGAGAGGAATGGACAAACTTGAAATTTTCAATATGGCTGTGGTGGCAGCCATGTTTAAATGTGGAATTGTGTGAGTTTTAGCAACAACGTGTTGGGGATCATTGATGCTGAGTGTCTGAAATAACCTCACTCATGTATGTTTTTGTGTGACAAAACTTAAATAACAGATATCTAATCATTGTCCAATCAGTCAGTTGTTCAAAAAGGTACCAGGCAAAATCTGTCAATCTTCAACATATCATTTCCTTTCATTATGAAAAGAGTTTTAAAGTAGTGAGTGTCTTTAGTATTACGCTACACTCAGCAATATTCCAGCTATATGGCAGCGATCTGTAAATAATCGAGTCTGGACCAGACAATCCAGTGATCAACAACATGATCATCGATCTACGCAACTGAGATATGATGACATGTGTCAACCAAGTCTGACCACTTGATCCAGGTACTCACTTCTTACGGCAAGCATGGGTTACTGAAGAACAATTCTAACCCGGATCTTCACAGGTCTTTTAAAGTAGTGACACAAGCGTGCAATAGCTAAAAACCTAATGTGTAAAAATAGTGCAATGGCTTCGGTCCGATTTTGAAGTTCTAAACGGACTAAAGCATGAAACTTTGCAAAGTGCTAGGGAACATCATGATAAAACATATTTTTGGTTGTGCCCAATTTGGGGGCCTATTTTGCTGAAGTCCACCCAAAATGGTCGCCAACTATATAAAATCTTCATTTGTTGAATATTTGAGATATATTCGCCGTTCAAAGGGCTATTTCGAATACTTTCAAGAAATGTAACAAACAAGATTTATATTTAGCAGTAAAAGATATAATTCAGTATCCAATTAATGAAAAAGTTACTGTTTTGATCAGTCACATGATATCATTTTGTCAAACATCAATCCTTGTGATTTTGAAGTCTCCATTGCAGTTACAGAGCGATGTGCATAGAAGTTGGGAAGATTGATAAATGCACTTCTTTGAGCATAGAGGTTGAGACTTACAGCCACATTTGATAAGTTCTTGACAACCTTGTGAAGCTTCTGGCAGTGTCATCCCCACCGGTCACCATGAGTTGTCGTCCCTTGTCCAACCAAACAAATCTGGCACTGGTGGTTTCTGTTAAACAAGTTAGCCATTTGCTGACCTGTTACAAGCTCCTGTTTGTGTGCTGTAGCACATCATCCTGAGTGGGAGGAAGGTACTGCATCAGTTGACCTTGCGGCTGTGGCAGAACATCTCTTGTCACAGTTCGTTGACTATATTCACTGATGTAGTGCTGTCAGACATGATGCATGTGAATCACTCAAGTGATGAAAACACTTCTGAGTCTTTGTCCACAGGTTGGAATGGATGCTGTGCAGGAAAAGGAAATCTCTCAGTCACATCCTCATAGGATATCCAAGTCTTCCAAGCAGTTTCTTGCCTTTGCCACTGAACTGTGATGTGCCAGAACCAGTGAATGCGTGGAAGAAGGGAAGCGCCATTCATCTTCAACAGCCAAGATCTTGGAATATTCTGTTGATGTGATACTATCTGAACTTTTTTCTTTTCCAAATGGCACCCACAGCTGAACAGCAGACTTCAGTTCAACCAGTTTGGACAACAACAACTGTGTCAACAGTGCTAACCATGATGTTTGTAGCACCTTCTTGCAAAGCACCTTTGACAAGAAGGCAGATTCTGGTATCCGCCTCTTCCTGATCAGTGCACTGCATATCCTCTTCACTTCCTACTGTGACCACTGACTCCACAGCTGTTATGAACACCACCGTTGCTGGTTGGTAAGAGCTGCTAGCCACACCATCTGTTATGAATGCAAAGATTTCTTCTTTGTCCTTTGATTCTTTTAGAAAAGAAGAAAAGATCATAGGTAGTTTAGTATGACGGGAAACATTTCTTCTACTGCCTTTTCTTTACTTTTCTCGTGTTTTCTCCTTGAGGTTACCTTCTTTGTAGATGTCCCAAACAATGTAAATATGATGGGAATCACCTTTATACGGTGCAACAGCGGCGCCATCACACACTTTGGTGTCAATGTCAGGAACAGAGTCACACTCAGGTGATGCAAGACAATGTAAGCGCTCTGATTTGCAGTTTGGTAAATGAAGTTTTCCATGAATTGATGTGGATGGTGGCCATGGGTGGTTTTCATGAGAAAAGAATTGATTTAAATCAGATTGACGTACCCGACAATCAATGAACATCTGACTGAAGAGATTGTAGTCATTCTTCAGGTCATTCACTTGCTGTTTAATTTATACTGAGGTTGTGTTTGTGGTCACTTGATAAAAGGGAGGTCATTTTTGTTGATGGGGCTGTGAACTGACTGTCATTTCCACAAAAACATCCTTTTCAAACTTCTCATATTTGTCTTTTCCTGTTTTCTCCATTGATTTCATAGATGCTACGACTGCCTCACCAACACAGTGATGCTCATCAAGGGTCATCGGTTCATGAGACTCTTCCAGGAAAGGATTTCCCATCGAAGCAACTGTGCCACATAAGTTGTACATGTTGACTTGAGTCTTAAATGTCTGCTGTGTAGCAAAACCTTGTTCATTGCTTTTTGTATCCAATGTCATCTTGCTTCTCAAACTCTTGCAGAATTCTTGCTTGTTCTGGTCCAGTTATCATCCATCTAGTTAAGGCAACATTTTCTGTAAACCCAACTGCACCACCTGAGTGTTTTACACCCTTGCTGTTTTGTTCATGAGCTTGATCAAAAAGTATGGCAGAAAATAGTTTTGATGTTTTTGGGAAAACTCAACCTCTCTGAAGGGACTCTCTTCTATCAACAGGAAGGGCTTTCATATCTCTGATGTGAACTGACAGCCAACATGCATAGAGCAAAGAACCAGTGGGCAAGTTGTTCTGTTGTTACCTGGATGTAAAGACATGTTTCTTTGTGGGACCTCACAAAGTTTAGTATCATTGTCTCGAGATGAAGAATAAAATCCGAGTATTTGAATGTTGGACTCTTTCCTGACATTCAATTTTTCCAGCCAATCTTCAAATGATTGTTAAACATGCAGTTCCAGTGAGGACATGTAAGCATGTCTTTGAAGCTTTGCTAGTGATATGGCAGCTATTCGATGAGCATGTCTTTGTAACATGAGATGCCGAAATGAAAGATTCAGCTGTTCTACTTGGGCAATACCCGCTTCTGTTGGTGTTGAAGTCCAACCAGAATCTTCCAACAAGCCTCCAACCATTTTCCATGAGGCTATTTCAATGTGAAGACCTCCAAGCATGACAGTGTACAAGTCTTCACCAAACATATTAGGCCATCTCCACTGAACATATTTTATTAGCGCAAGAAGTGGTTGGTCTACAGCCAGGACTGGGACCTGTCCTGGATTGCAATGTACTATGACTGTCTTGATGAAAAACATACCATGCCTAACCATGGTAAGACTTGCTGCTTTGTCCTTAAAGAGAGGAAGGAGAGAACTTATTTCTGCTGCAACCTGTTGCTG
Source organism: Haliotis laevigata (assembly GCA_008038995.1). Taxonomy (NCBI): domain Eukaryota; kingdom Metazoa; phylum Mollusca; class Gastropoda; order Lepetellida; family Haliotidae; genus Haliotis; species Haliotis laevigata. The sequence continues at coordinate 63,810 of VKKT01002284.1, read as the reverse complement.
GGATTGATGAGAAGCATTCAAGGTGGACTTCACCACTGATTTTTGGTGGCCATCTTGGATTTTGGGGAAAATAGGCCCCAAAAATTGGACACATCCCAAAAATATGTTTTATCATGATATTCCAGAGCACTTTGCAAGGTTTTCTGCTATAATCCAGTGGGGGGAAGTCATATAGTGTTAGAATTGGAAATCCTTGATTTATGGTGGCCATCTTGGATGCCATTAAGGATTTTTAGGAAAACAGGCCCCAAAAATCGTGCACACCCCCAAAAATATGTTTTATCATGATATTCCCCAGCACTTTGCAAAGTTTCATGCTGTAGTCTGCCAAGTATCTATTTTCCCCCCTTAGCCACTGCACTAAAAGACATGCGTACAACAATGTGTAAATATTTATTGTCAGTTTGCTTATACATAGTATACCTGAAATGAAGGCATTGTTCAAACTCCACATACATGTGAACTTGATTCCAAGTTCTGTATGGCTTTGTCAGAGAGAATTAAAAAGAAAATGAAACTCAAAAATAACAAAATCTTCTCACATAAACCTCAAGTGTAGCAAGCATTATCTTCTGTTGTTCAAACAGTTTTCTGGCTTGTGGAAAGGAAAGCAAACAGCATTTACTATGTTCCAGTGTCGTGTAATATTATACATCAGGACAAACATGGAACAAGTCTTTTCTTATCATCCTTCTGATACTGAGTTACGTCAACAAATATTTAATCACAACATAATAATATACCACAACCTCCTCTCAGTTTCACACACTTCAAGCCAATACACACACGACAGATATTTTCGAAATATGATCAGTCCATGTGATGCATATGGAGTTACTGTGACATGATATACACCTTTATCACACGCCTGATAGCAAGATAACTCATTCCATCAGAGTAGTATATCCCTCTTTCTCTGTTGGTGATTATCAGCTGTTATACACTAAGGTGCACTATGTCCAGCGTTTCACCAGCTGGTATTTATTCATGATCCAAGCATGGGCAACTTGCCGAGGTTGGTCAATTCAATTCAGACTGAGACCAACCCAGGGTGGCACACTTCTGTGGACGATAAGGACTTCAGCACTCACACACCCTCAAGGAAGGTGCTATACATATCATTACTCGGAAGAGACTGAAACTTTCCGGAAACAATGTATCATCAAACAATTCAAATTCATTTAGCTTGGCAATTTGTTTTATGCAGGGTCAGAAATATCCCCCTGTCATTAAGGTCCCCTGTTAGTGATTAAGTCTGGCAAGGTAAACTGTCCCAAGATGACACACGGTTGAAATCAACCTGTCTGATCCCCTGGTCACGTAGTTCATATTAAGTATCATACAGGTATGTCATGAGAACACAGATGCTACCCTGGAAGTATTAGATTGAATATTCTTTCCAAACCCAGACCTGTGAAGATCCGGGGTAGAATTGATCTTCAGAAGCCCATGCTTGGGCGACAAAAGGGATGGGGTCATATCATGTTATCATATCCCAACTGCGTAGATCATACTGATGCTGTTGATCACTGGATTGTCTGGTCCAGTTTTGATTATTTACAGACCGCCGCCATATAGGTGGAATATAGCTGAGTGTTGCGTAAAACTAAACTCACTCACTTACCAAGCACCAACTTACTGATCTGCTGGTGAACAAATATAGAGAGTGTACATATGTTCTATTCCTATCTAAAGGTATGTGACTGGATCATAGGAATCAATGTTTACATTTAATATGGTCACTAAAGATAACGAATCAAGGAATACACAACAGACACTTAAACAAAAAGTATTTTATGATTCTCAACTGCAGCCCTTTTTGTTTGTTAATGTCTATTATAAAAAACAATAATAATAATAGTAATCCTGAAATGTACAGTACCAGATCCATAAATGAGCATGCTCAAGGCACTATATAAATAATATTCACAAGCATTACATAAAAAATATTACAGGTTACACGTTACAGGTTAATGTCTGAAAACCTATCATTGCAGACAGACAGACAGACAGACAGGTTTATTTCATAAATGTGGCCATGAGGCCAATAGTACAAAATGACAACTTAGATTAAACTTTTTCAGAGCACATGGACATGATTTTGTTCACAAAAATTGCTAGACGGAGTATTATATTATGGTTCTTGGTATTTAGAAGATGTACAAATGTTTGTTTATTTGGGTTCATAAGATAGGTACTTGGTATGTAGTGAGTTCTTACCGCTGCATATAAAGGACATTTCATTAACACATGATACTCATCTTCTGGTACACACTTACAATAATCGCACATAGCTACACTAATGTCATTGTCTTTAGATTTTCTATATGAAACTATTTTGAGCACCTTGAGCATGCACCAGTTGTGTGGATATGTGCGCTATATAAATATACTATGATATAATACTATAATAATTTTCAAATTGGTGGAGACGCATCTGAATTTTGTTAAGACTCTGCGCAGATGTAATGAAGAGAGTGCAATCAAATACAATTCCGAAACACTATCGGATTTAAAGGCAGAATACATATATGATTTTGAGGTTCTTATATCTTATGTCCATTCTTGGTAGTACATGTCTTTACAACATTGTTTGAAAAGATTTAAAAACAATTCCCAGTCTCCAACATTTTAATATATCCATACATAAGCAAAGCCATGTTGAAATAATATTGATCGTACTGCCGAAGCCCAGTTGATATCTCCATTGTCACCTAGACGCTTCAACACATCATACGAGTGACGTGGGTAACGTGTGTCTGGTTGCCGAAGCAGACGTATCCAGAACAAACAACTTCTGTCATATAATTTACATGTGAAGGATATCTCCCACATTCGGCTAAAACTGCCTTGTTCGATGTGCGATAACCAACGTATAGAACATTTTTACAAAATTTTGAAGGTACTTTTTCTATTCCATGATGGATAACAGTTCCCCAAATTTCTTTCCATATAATAATATAGGTTGGATTTTACAGTCAAAAATTTTTAAAATATATCGGGCGGAATTGTTTTATATCTGTACGTGAATTTCTTAATAGGAAATAAGGCTTTCTCTGCTTGCTTACACAAAACACCAGAAGCTTTTGTGAATACATTTCTACAGGAAACGTTTATCCCAGATACTTGTAATAGGAGACAGTTTCTAGTTTCTCTGTTCCAATACACTATTTTTCTCTTTCTGCTATTCTACCACCCTTTTTAAAAACTATGACCTTTGTCTTATTTGTATTAATTGACAATCCCCATTTTGTACAATACTGTTCTAAGATATCAATCTTTTTGTGTAGGTTCACGACGCTGTCTCCAAATATAGCGACATCATCCGCAAACAGAAGAATTGACAGTGCATTTATAGTCTCATTAATATTAGCGCCACTTTAGTCGCTATTTATGATGGCGTTAACTAATTTATCAAAGTACATAATAAATAGGACTGGAGATAAGATACAACCTTGTTGTACTCCAGTAAAAAAAAATATTCATACATATAATTTCAGTCTTATATGTACAAACAAAGATATGTACAACAAGGTCCACAAGAATGGGATATATGGCCAAGGCTGTGCTGACCAGTGTTTGTAGTTTGACTGAACTGAATCATCTGCAGCCATATGTGTATTAGTCCAGACCAATTTTATTTCTTGTTTTACTGAGACAAAACATTTAAAGTAATTTCCCCACTCAAAAAATAAAATCCTAATGTTTTTCTTGGCCCAAAAATGGAAACTTACAATAAACTTATTTTTATTGGGGTTTTTTTGCCCCATATACGCTTCAGAAATTTCCAAAGTAAAATACTTTTAATATTCAGAAGGAATATTACTTTGGTGATTTTATTTCATTTCCCTCCTGCCTTTAGTTTTTCGAGGGCGGTGGAGTAGCCTAGTGGTTAAAGCGTTGGCTCGTCACGCAGAAGACTCGGGTTCGATTCCCCACATGAATACAATGTGTAAAGCCCATTTCTGGTGTCCCCCGCCGTGATATTGCTGGGATATTGCTAAAAGCGGCGTAAAACTAAACTCACTCACTCACTCACTTTAGGTTTTTTGAGGACAAAAATCCATAAAACAAGAAATAAAATTGGTCTGGTCTTTAGTCAATATAATACCTCTCCAGATCTTCACCAGTCCATCAGTTGAAGAGATATTAACATCAACAGGAAGCATCTTAAAACACTTCAAGAAGTTTTGAAAAACTAATTCCACCACCAGCTTCCTTCTTTTGACCTCTAAATCTGATAAACTAATGCTTCATTTGCAGCACGTGTCATCCAAACCTGTTTTTCCCATTAGTTTCTGGAGCTAACTAGCAAGATTTATTGCTGAAAAGATTATCCGATACAGGTTTCCTTACAACTTATGATATATCCATCAACATGAACCATCTGTGACAGCACAAATACACTGATAACAATCACAAGCTTGGCTTCATATAGTATCTGAGTACCTGGTACTCAGGTGGGTATTTCCATTTTCATTCATTAGTTAGAAAAAACAACAACACACACACATGTATATGCACGCACACACGCACAAATGCGTGTATATCATTTTAGAATTAGTATGCATGATACGTTTTTGCTACTAAAATTTAATGTCTTTTGTGGTCAAGTCATCTATGGTGTTGCAATTTGCTATCCAGAGATGCATCCCCTTGGTGTGTCAGGAAAATGTGACCTTTGAATCCCACATTATCCTGATTCAACTGGTAGGTTTGACTTAAGAAATACAGTTCGTTCTACCACCATGTATAGTGTAATAAAGCACACTTTCGCCCTGAACTATTATAGTTAAAGTATGAGGACGCTTACTAAGATGCCAAATATAATACTTTCTAAGGATAATTACGATTAATTTAAGGCAGAAAACAAACGACGGTGT
>VKKT01002283.1:58947-69785 GCA_008038995.1 Haliotis laevigata | reverse complement strand
TTTTAAATAGTTTCATTTACACGCATACATTATAAAATCATACATACAGACAGCAAACAGTCCATTATGATTCATTTGAAGTACATAATACTGTAATTCTCGAAACTTATTTTTGTTATTTTTGCGTTTGGCAACCAACAGACCTTTTTTTACACATTTTGAAGGGACTCTTATTATCCATTTCAATGATATTCAAGATGATGAAAGATTTTATGTTCAAAAGAGAAATATCAAGATGTGTGTAATTTGTTGGAAGTTGTGATGTTTTGATGACATTGCCTCTATTCCGCAAAGTTATCTTAGCACTAAGGTGACCAAATGTACTTTACCATCGGCTTACGATCACCGCCATGACGCTATGGGGACCTTTCCTACTTTACCATAGGCTTACGATCACTGTAGCGCTAAGCTGACCATATCTACTTTATCATAGGCTTACGATCACCGTAGCACTAAGGTGACCTTATCTACTTTACCACAGGCTTACTATCACTGTAGCGCTAAGCTGACCTTATCTACTTTATCGTAGGCTTACGATCACTGTAGCACTTAGGTGACCTTATCTACTTTACGATGGGCTTACGATCATCATAGCGCTAAGGTAAGAACATCTACTCTACCATAGGCTTATGTTCACCGTAGCACTAAGGTGACCTTGTCATCATCATCATCATCATCATCATCATTATCTCACCACCATCTACTGTACCATAGGCCTATGATCACCGTAGCGCGTATGTGACCTTATGTATTCTACCATACCATCAGATCAGTGGCTATCAATCTTTTATTTCATTGTAGTGGTGCTGGCAAGTCAACACTGATGAACGTCCTGACTGGCCGAAATGTTGTGCAATATATCATAGAAGGAGGGATAAAAGTGAATGGCGTGGATGTTGGGAAAGGCATCAAGAACATCTCCGCCTATGTACAGCAGGATGAACTGTTCCTGGGAACACTCACTGTCAGAGAACAACTCATCTTCAGGGTAAAAATTGTAATCTCACCCAACATGATAGATAATATAAACCACAGGGTAGATATTGTAATCTCACCCAACATGATAGATAATATAAAACACAGGGTAAATATTGTAATCTCTACCAACATGATAGATTATATATACCACAGGGTAAATATTGTAATCTCACCCAACATGATAGATTATATATGCCACAGGGTAAATATTGTAATCTCACCCAACATGGTAGATTATATATACCACAGGGTAAATATTGTAATCTCACCCAACATGATAGATAATATACACCACAGGGTAAATATTGTAATCTCACCCAACATGATAGATTATATATACCACAGGGTAAATATTGTAATCTCACCCAACATGATAGATATATACCGTTGAACAGCTGTAAGCTGGAAAGCAGGCACGTTATAAATGCATTATTATTATTATTATTAAAGATCAAGCTTTGATGTTGTCAGAATATCATCTTACAAATATAGATTAAATATCCCAGTACACACTGACGGGATAACCCTTTTAGGGCCTTTTGGGGCCTCAGTTATAAACAGACAGAGCCAGTCATGGGCTGATGTGCTTGAAAATGTGTGTTTGGAGGCATCTTTACAGAAGCATTGCACCTCATCATCCGAAAGCACAACAATAATTGCTACTGTGGATTGCAAGAACTGAATGCACCGACTCACCATCTAATAAAAAATATATATTCTACATAAATATATTTTGATTCATACTTCAAGACATAATGGTGAAATTTTAATGAAATGATGGGCAATACAAAGCATGCTAATTTTCTTTGTTAGGAAAATAGTTCTTGTTCACAGAAGGTCCGATTGGTTATTGTTTTGTTTGATGGATTGTGATAAATTAAAAATCATTGCAAGCGGCTGCATGAGACTGCATGTGTTAAATGATGGGATGAAAACTTGCATGATATTTTTTGCATATAAGGGTTTGAAAACAGTGATATGACAAACAAACGTCAGTCAACAGACAAAAACAAGAAATTCTCAGATCTAATTGGCTGAACAATGAGAAAGTATGTCGGTGCAGTTGGGTGCAATTTGTGGGTGGTCTTCGCATTTGCACTAACATATGTTTCGTGCTTTTTATCATTTATTAAATTACTCATCATATACTAAATGGGTAGGCGGGTTAGCCGAGTGGTTGCAGTATTCGCCCATCACGCTGAAGACCCGGGTTCGATTCCCCACATGGGTACATTGTGTGAAGCCCATTTCTGGTGTCCCTAGCTGTGATATTGCTGGAATATTGCTAAAAGCGGCATAAAACCTAACTCACTCACTCACTCACTACAAGATATGATGTGGGATGATTGTTGAAGTGTTGAAGCAGTGAAAGGGTTTGTTCGTCACGCTATATGATGACAATTATCATAATAATGAGACCATTTGTAATGCGCTAAGCTGCACACCAGAAGGTATGCTCATGGCACTATATGACCAGTTCACTAGTCATGGTATTTCTTGAAGAGCAGGGGCGGTGGGGTAGCCTAGTGGTTAAAGCGTTGGCTCGTCACGCCAAAGACCCAGGTTCGAATCCCCACATGGGTATAATGTGGGAAGCCCATTTCTGGTGTCTCCTGTCATGACACTGCTTGAATATTGATGAAAGTGGCATAACCCAACTCACTCACTCACTCACTCACAGACTCACCAACTCAGTCATCTACTCACTAACTCACTCACTAATAGGGGGAAACCGTATGCTCTTAACAAGGTACGGTACATATTGCGGTACAAGGCCTTCGGTTCAATCCATTTCAGTCCAGTATATGAGAACTTACTTCCGGGAATATAGTGGCCATCTAGCAAAGAAATGCATAGATTTTGACCAAATGATACGATTTCTAGACATTTTAGAAAAGGTTTTGAAAGGTTTTAAGAAATGATGGTACGAAAACCGAAAATACTGATAGATTATTTATTGCATTACGGTATACCGTTCTGAAGGCAAAATACCGCGGTTTTGCTAATACCACGGTATACCATTTCACTCATACTCACTCACTCACTTCCAGGCCCTACTGAGGATGGACAAGAGCCTAAAGAAGAAAGCACGGTTGCAGAGGGTGGAGGAGGTGATTACAGAGGTGAGTACTGGCAGATGACACATCCACCAACACGCTAAGTTAAAATGTGCAATAAAAGTTTACTTTCAGAAGTTTCTTTTGGTCTATTAGAGGTTAATTATTTTCAGTCATAAACAAAATTCTAAAGTAGGCCATGAATGAGCCAAGATATAACCAAATGGTCTTAACCAACCCATGCTTTTAAGCAGGTTTGACAAATAGCATCAGGCTCTCAGACTATCTGATGTAGTTGATGCATGTCATTTAAAAATCCACTCAGGTAAATATGTATGTACATTTATTAACTTTAGTACACAGAAAATGCGTGTGCATATTATATATCTGTTCGTATCCTCAAAATAGCAACGACCCTTAAGAATTTTAGGCACCAAAGTTACATGATCTGTTGAGAAACTATCATGAGTCATAATATTCCAAAACATCTCGGATATTTTACAATATTTAATGTTAAAAGACATGTTTCTGGATACCCAGGGAAAAAAACAAAACAATAGCAACCGCAGTAACCAGACCTGGCCAAATGTTCTAAGTTAGTGCCCCTTTAAATGTATGTCAACCCTTCAAAAGTAACTTTGTGATTACCTGCCTTCAGATGGGACTGAGCAAGTGTGCAGACACTCAAGTGGGGACTCCAGGTCGGACCAAGGGCATTTCTGGCGGTGAGAAGAAGAGGCTGTCCTTCGCTTCTGAGGTGAGAATTGTCTTCGAGACAGTGATCAGTTCTGTTGTCCCAAGTTTTGGTTCTTTAGCTTCAGAGTTGGGCAGATTTGTCCCACCATCTGTTTTTAGGACGGATCATATTTGTCCCCCCAGTCCTTCAGATACCTGTACCTGCAATGTGTGCAAACCTATCTCTACAATGTGTGCAAACCTATCTCTACAATGTGTGACCTGTGGCTACAATGTGTGCAAACCTATCTCTACAATGTGTGACCTGTACCTGCAATGTGTGCAAACTATCTGTACAATGTGTGACCTGTGGCTACAATGTGTGCAAACTATCTCTACAATGTGTGGCCTGTACCTGCAATGTGTGCAAACTATCTCTACAATGTGTGACCTGTGGCTACAATGTGTGACCTGTGGCTACAATGTGTGGCCTATGGCTACAATGTGTGACCTATGGCCACAATGTGTGACCTATGGCCACAGTGTGTGACCTGTGGCTACAATGTGTGGCCTGTTGCTACAATGTGTGGCCTATTGCTAGAAAGTGTGTGGCCTATGGCTACAAAGTGTGACCTGTGGCTACAATGTGTGGCCTATTGCTACAATGTGTGATCTATGGCTACAATGTGTGACCTATGGCTACAATATGTGGCCTATCGCTACAATGTGTGACCTGTGGCTACAATGTGTGACCTATGGCTACAATGTGTGACCTATTGCTACATTGTGTGACCTATTGCTGCATTGTGTGACCTATTGCTATAATGTGTGACCTATTGCTACATTGTGTGACCTATTGCTGCATTGTGTGACCTATTGCTATAATGTGTGACCTATTGCTACAATGTATGACTTTTGATTAAGAGTGGATATCTTTTACTGCCTCCTGTTATTGTGTGGATCATATTTCTGTGACAAAAATTCAACATGACAACTTTCATTGAAATATCTGTTTAGGCGCTGACCAACCCCCCACTGATGTTCTGTGATGAGCCGACGTCTGGACTGGACTCCTTCATGGCCCAGAACATTGTCCAGACCCTCCAGACCATGGCATCCAAGGGCAGAACAATCTTGTGTACCATTCACCAGCCGTCGTCAGAAGTCTTCGCCATGTTTGACGAGTATGTGTTATTTTTCTCACTGGGAATTAGGGGTGAGTGTGTGAGAAGGGTGTACTGCCTTTTTGAGCAGGATGCCTCTTGCTGTTGCCATTGGCTAAGAATCACCAAATTCAAATGGTATCACATTAAATTTTAGGCATCTTTTGAAGCTGCCAGAGACAATATTGCATAAAGATATGTCTTTTGAACAAACATCTGTTGTCATGTGTCATGTCATGCTACAAACAACATGACGTGAATACACAATGCCGTTTCGTACGTGGTCAAATGTAACATATGTTATAGTTGGGATTCTCAGTACAGATTTTAGTACATCCGGAATTCGAACCCTCACTCTCAGAGTCAGGCGCCTGGATGTTACATGTAACAACATGACAAATAATCAACCTGATTATGAATCAAAGTGAGAGTATATATTCAAAACTAAACCATAAAATAACCTGTAGATTCAGGGCTTGATGATTCCACTTCTGGAATCAACATGTAATCATGATTTGTCCTTTTGAAAAAAAACAAGTTTTCTGTCAGATCGTTAGAGTGTTGGTTTCATTACTGTTTCAGGGTTTTGCTGCTGGCAGAGGGGAGAACGGCATTCGTAGGTCCATCAAAAGAGGCATTTGAGTTCTTCTCAAGGTCAGTGCTGTAACCAACCTTCAGGATTAGCTGCTGTCTGCAGTAAGTTCTGTGGAATGTTTCGGTTGGTACTGAGTTAGCGAGTGAGTGAAGTTTTGCACAGCTTTGAAAAGTATTTCAGTTCAGCGAGAGAGTGAGTATGGTTTTATGCTGCTTTTAGCAATATTCCAGCGACATCATGGCTGGGGACACCAGAAATGGGCTTCACACATTGTACCCATAAGGGGAATCGAACCCGGGCCTTCGACGTGACGAGCGAAAGCTCTAACCACTAGGCTACCCAATCACCCCAGGTTTGCAAAGCTTTGTACAGTATTTCAGTTTAGGCTTGTCAGCCTGATGTGTGAAGAAAGCCCTCCTTCTGATGCCAGCCTCAGAGGCTAACTATTTTGGAGCTACCCACGGGGACAATCGCTGGCTGCTGACAAACCCAGAAACATAACCCTGTCTCAACAGGGATTCAAATCCATGGATGCAACCGTTATACCCTATTTACTTTAACATATATACTTTTTTCTAGCCTACTATTCAAATTTCATTTTCTTTTGTGATGTCCACAGTATTAGAAATAAAAGTCAATTTTCCAAAATTGAATCTGAGCCAGGAATTTGTTGGACATCTGACTTCGTGTTTAAAATTAAAAAATGATGCAAATATAGGTCGCTTTTGCAAATATAGGTTGCTATGCAAAATTATAGAGAAATTATACATCACCCATGACATTGTTTGGAGACATCAGTTGAAATTGGTGATATTAATTCTGGAGTATTTTCTGGTTTAGTTTGGTGATAGAATTAAACCAGAGTGGATCCAGGATTTGGGAGAAGAGAGGGTGCACATAAATCATAAGTCCAAGGTTAGGGGGAAATGCTCCCTGGGGAGAGTTTTTCCCTCCCCTCTGGATCCACCCCTGTGAAACCCTGTTAATCCAGACAGTTTTATTCTCAGTAAAATGTCCGGAATCACAATGTATAACAGGGAGTGGTCATGTATTAGTAGTAGTGGTGGAGGGGTGGATTTAATGGGTCAGTGGGATTGGTCTGACGACGGTGTCCCCCTTTGCTCATCCCCCTTTGTACTGACTGACTGAGTTTGGTTTTTATGCCGCTTTTACACCACCCCCTTTGTATGTAACATATTTCTTGTGTAACAATTCCACACATCCAGTAAATTTAACAATTTTTCATGATCACTCTCCTATAATAAGTGATCTCCTCTGCTATTAGACTAACATCTAGTGTCTGAAATGAACATATTTTACCGCCCAAAAAACCCAGTTCATGTGGTTATATTGATTAGAAGTCCAGAGTCTTTCTTCATTTTCTGAAACTGTGGCATCCTAGACTTGCCACATATTCTAGACTTGCATGGGATTTCTTGGATATATTTGTTTTAGGGTCTGTGTGACAGACTACTCTCCTATAATAAGGAGCAGTTCCTGAATACTGTTAAAATTTTAAAATGTCTAAATGTTTCATTTTGTAAATTAATTGAGCTGTCATGTGGTTGACTGCATGCTTCTTCTGTTCCTGCAGCAAAGGCTTCCTCTGCCCTCCAAACTTCAACCCTGCAGATTTTTATGTGCTTACCCTGGCCATTGTACCAGGGAATGAAGCCGAGTGTCGGGACAAAGTGGAGGTAACTCATAATTGTTGTATCTTGCATACCACTATCAGTTTAAAGGTGAGAGGCAACTATTGCTTGCAGTTATTCATGTTTGGTTNGGGGACACCAGAAATGGGCTTCACACATTGTACCCATAAGGGGAATCGAACCCGGGCCTTCGACGTGACGAGCGAAAGCTCTAACCACTAGGCTACCCAATCACCCCAGGTTTGCAAAGCTTTGTACAGTATTTCAGTTTAGGCTTGTCAGCCTGATGTGTGAAGAAAGCCCTCCTTCTGATGCCAGCCTCAGAGGCTAACTATTTTGGAGCTACCCACGGGGACAATCGCTGGCTGCTGACAAACCCAGAAACATAACCCTGTCTCAACAGGGATTCAAATCCATGGATGCAACCGTTATACCCTATTTACTTTAACATATATACTTTTTTCTAGCCTACTATTCAAATTTCATTTTCTTTTGTGATGTCCACAGTATTAGAAATAAAAGTCAATTTTCCAAAATTGAATCTGAGCCAGGAATTTGTTGGACATCTGACTTCGTGTTTAAAATTAAAAAATGATGCAAATATAGGTCGCTTTTGCAAATATAGGTTGCTATGCAAAATTATAGAGAAATTATACATCACCCATGACATTGTTTGGAGACATCAGTTGAAATTGGTGATATTAATTCTGGAGTATTTTCTGGTTTAGTTTGGTGATAGAATTAAACCAGAGTGGATCCAGGATTTGGGAGAAGAGAGGGTGCACATAAATCATAAGTCCAAGGTTAGGGGGAAATGCTCCCTGGGGAGAGTTTTTCCCTCCCCTCTGGATCCACCCCTGTGAAACCCTGTTAATCCAGACAGTTTTATTCTCAGTAAAATGTCCGGAATCACAATGTATAACAGGGAGTGGTCATGTATTAGTAGTAGTGGTGGAGGGGTGGATTTAATGGGTCAGTGGGATTGGTCTGACGACGGTGTCCCCCTTTGCTCATCCCCCTTTGTACTGACTGACTGAGTTTGGTTTTTATGCCGCTTTTACACCACCCCCTTTGTATGTAACATATTTCTTGTGTAACAATTCCACACATCCAGTAAATTTAACAATTTTTCATGATCACTCTCCTATAATAAGTGATCTCCTCTGCTATTAGACTAACATCTAGTGTCTGAAATGAACATATTTTACCGCCCAAAAAACCCAGTTCATGTGGTTATATTGATTAGAAGTCCAGAGTCTTTCTTCATTTTCTGAAACTGTGGCATCCTAGACTTGCCACATATTCTAGACTTGCATGGGATTTCTTGGATATATTTGTTTTAGGGTCTGTGTGACAGACTACTCTCCTATAATAAGGAGCAGTTCCTGAATACTGTTAAAATTTTAAAATGTCTAAATGTTTCATTTTGTAAATTAATTGAGCTGTCATGTGGTTGACTGCATGCTTCTTCTGTTCCTGCAGCAAAGGCTTCCTCTGCCCTCCAAACTTCAACCCTGCAGATTTTTATGTGCTTACCCTGGCCATTGTACCAGGGAATGAAGCCGAGTGTCGGGACAAAGTGGAGGTAACTCATAATTGTTGTATCTTGCATACCACTATCAGTTTAAAGGTGAGAGGCAACTATTGCTTGCAGTTATTCATGTTTGGTTCAGCAAAGGATAAACTTGGATTAAATGTTTCAGCTTTCTGAATCATTAAGGGAGGTGATTAAATGTTGCTCTGTGAAGAAGGAGGAAGTTTGAGAAAGGGGTAGGTGACGTGGTGTCAAAATTCCTCAAAACTAATTGAGGCTTGACCGAAAATTGTGACAGTCCTTGTTTATATGTAAAGTATTATTATGAATTTGGACGTTATTTAGGGCCTTGTAAAAAATTTTTGTGAAGTTGGGCTGGGTTGGGGAAATTGATAAAATCGCTGTCAGACATTGCATGGTCATATATCTAACAGTGTGGCATTATGTTTCCAGACCCGTGAAGGTCCGGGTAGGAATATTGATCTTCAGTAGCCAATGCTTGTCGTAAGAGGCGACTAACGGGCTCGGGTGGTCAGGCTTGTTGACTTGGTTGACACATGTCATCAGCTCCCAATTGCGCAGATCGATGCTCATGCTGTTGATCACTGGATTGTCTGGTCCAGACTCGATTATTTACAGACCACTGGACTATTTGCTGAGTGAGGTGTAAAACTCAACTCACTCACTCACTCATTATGTTTCCAGAAACTATGCGATGCTTTCAGTGGGAGCGAGACTTATGGGAAGATGAAGACAGATATCAATGATGTCAGCAGCAAAATCCAGGACCAATCTTCATCGGTTGTGGTAGGCTTTGAGATTTATCCTGGCTGAAATCTTTGTGTTTATAACTATATGCCATTCAGCAGTCTACTGTTCAATCCCATCATGGATTATGGACTATGTTATAAATATTCCACAAATAGAGTTTAGTTAGTTTTTCGATTACGATTACCCAACCAGCTGACTCAGCGTAAAATAACTACACCATGTGAGGAAAGGACGAAAGCATGGGCAGGATAAGTAATAGCCGTGTCTGAAGCCTGAATTCAGTAAAATATTTGTTCGTATGCTCATCTAATACCAATGTAATAACCTAGAACTCTTTGGCCAATGAATACCAACCTCCATCTCTCTGAAGATCTGAATATTTTTCTAAAAATCCACCAAGAATATACCCACAAACAAGTGACGACAACATCTGACTGAACATCTGTGGCATTTTGAATAAATATTGCATTTCATGTTTGATGTATCTATTTCTATTTTTCAGTTTGAAGATGCTTTTGCCAACGGGAATGACAGGTGTGTTACCTTCAACATTTATAATCATGTCTTTGTTTTCTTGGATGGTGTGAGTCATAGTAGGTATAGTAAATGACTTGTAGCAAATTAAAGCATTCAAAACTCAATCCTTTTGTTTTCTTATAGGATTAAGGGGGGCATGGGTTGCCTTGATCATTCCAGAATTTTATGGTTTCACAACATTCCCAGTAAACATCACAAATGTTCTCCGAACCATCATTGCAAACACTACACAAATCATTGTCAATCAGATTCATTTTCAATAATTCTATTTTAGTATAAATAACTCTTATAAATACTAGTAACTATAAATCTGTATTGAAAATCAAGAAGTTCAACATCTTTCAATCCATGTGTATAGAAGTTTAACATTTTTTGCCTTTCAAATTCACAATGATTGAATATGATTTCCCATTTAGGACAAATCTCACATTTATAGAATTTTTAGAAATCAGCTTGTCTTAAAATAATCTTGAACCTTTAATATATTTCTATTGTAAACTTTGATGCATAAATTGCATAAATGATTTTTGTCCTTTTAGTAGCACTTTTTTAAAAATCTGGTAAGATGTGAAGTAGATAGCTATAGTCAATTATCCAGCGTCATGTAAGAATGTTGAGTTTTGATTGGTTCGCGTGACTCTGATAAAATACCATGTACACCCGTCACGATCCGCGAGCAGGGAGTACAAAAGTCATATTATCCCGCCARGTCTCGGTGACCACGCGGAGTAAGAAAAGCATGCATCGCCAAGCCTTTAGTAACGTGCGCTGCATTAAGGTCAATCGATCAGCTGGTGTCAACATGGCAGCAAGAAAACGTTTTGCCACAACAACTGAGAATGAAATTGATGTGTATTGTTTTCTTTTGATTTAGTA